>MNPL01000070.1:0-87541 GCA_002081605.1 Tropilaelaps mercedesae
TATATATATATATATATATATATATATATATATATATAATTTGTAGTTCCAACTACTTACTTTCAGAATTCCGTTATTTCTTTCATACGGCTAATAAGGTCGGTTCTGATACCGTCGCCGACTCCGCCGTCGCTTCACCACCGCTGTTGACTTCACCGTTAGCTGCTCCACGGCTCTTGGCACCGTTGTCAGCTTCACCGCTTCCGTTGGCACCGCCACTGACTCTACTACAACCGTCCTTGTTTCGGTCGCCTCAATCATAATTCGTCACCCAGTTGAGCACGAGAAGTAGCACTGCCACACCAGCGACAAACGGAAACAGCATGTGCCCCACCTTCGCAATTTGTAAATGCTCGGAGGTTTCACGTCTTTCATACACGGTAAGTCGAACACATGTCAACTTAGTTTGCCTAGTCGAATACATCGCTGACACTTATTATGGCGTTCAATCTATGGTGTTCGAACACCCTTCATAATCGTCGAGTTTCTCCAATACCATCAATCGTGTCGAAAATTATTTTCGTCACATTTTTCATTGGATGATTGACTGAACGTCAACGCGTCGCAAGGCTAGCAATGACTGCAGGTGTGCAACCGACCGCAAATTGTAATTAAACACTGGGTATAGCCAATTGGTGCCATGTGATCAGTATTTGGATGCTCGATTCGCCCTATCTTTTTTAAGCCCCCAAAGAAACATTTGAGCAGAATCAACAAAAAACAGGGGATGTTTTGAATTAATTAGAATAGAAGTCGTGACATTTTGTCAGGACCCACTAGACTATTCGTATAAGGTCAGAATATAATAAATATACCTATTTTCCTAAAGGGTTCTACATAAACCTTATGCGTTTGGATCATTCTCCCTCTTTACATAGTTGAAATAACGAATATGAGGCATATTCAAGATCGCGCATTTATATTCCTGATGTAGAAAAATAAATGGCTCAAAACAGTGGTTCCTATCATAAATGTCCTTTGTACCTTAAATAAGGAATCACCCTAAGCCCTGGCTAAAGAACATATTGCGGAAAACAAGGAAAATGATTATATCACATGCAGAAGTCTGCATATACAATACGTCTTTAGATGTGCGCCCATTTATTAATTCCTGAGGGTTTGAGAGGAGGAACTCCTATGGTAGACAAAGCTCTCTTTGGCGATTAAACGTCTCGTAGTTAGCTGTAGTTTGGCCAGAGCTGATTCGGCATGCCTGCAACAGAAAGCCGTTGAAAGCATCGACCCTCAGAGGGCGTATAGCATGGACGCCGCTCGACATTTTCCGCCCAGATTAAGCTGCAGAAACTGCACTTACTGACAAATCTATCAGGTCATTCGGTTCAGTCAATGTTGCTTCCACGGCTCTAATGGATATTAGCTGTTAATACACTTCGTCAATACATTTCCGTTGTTTATATGATGATACACTACTTCTTTTATCGTTATTTCTTGAAAGTCCTTCCCAGCCTAAAACCCATTTACGTTTACCTACGATGTCAAATCGATGTTTTATTGTAACTGGAGTGGTTTTATGAACCGAGGTACAGAAAGGCATTCGATGTCAAAACGGCAAAATACCTCGTTTCGGTACGTTTGGTTATCCACCTAAGCGATGCCAAGCCAAAGTACATAATAAACTATGCTGAGACGACGGTTTATATATTTTTTCATATTATAAAAAATAATGCAAAATAATGCATTTTCGGTCCCTTTTTAAGAATGTGATTGTGCAGGCGAACATCACTGTGACTGAAACGCCATAATTTAGCATCGTGAGCTGTCTTGGAACTGCTTATGGTTATTTTACCTCGTTACGTGCATACAATGTTAGACCGGCATTTCAGTTCTACAACTATGATGCGTGCATAGTACAGTGAATGGAGATGTGATACCAGTAATTTTTTATTTTTAGTAATGCTGAAACATTTAAACATCTATTTCCTTTTCAACACAGGTAAACATGAACAGAAATACAGGCACAAACAATTAAACATTTATACTACTGCACTTTTTCTTTTAACGCCCGTCTAATGAGTTCTCGTTGCCTCTTCTTACCAGTGAATAGTCTGTTTTTGGACTTGGTGCATCTCTCGATCGGCCGCCCTTTCTATACGTTTTTTATTGTTAAATATAAACATTTTGTTTAGATATAAACATTCCAACGCTCTGCTTTATAAAGTAACAGAAATGGAGGTTAAGCATAAAAGCCTGACATAAACATAAAAGACTGACGTTCCGTAGATATGGCAAGGTGTAGTTTGAATGTTCTCTAAAGCACACCTCACGGGCTAAAAAAATCACACAAATATGTAATGGCAAAAATCGAGCTGGCCAAATGAATGTTGAGTCTGGCTTGCACGTTTGTACACATAAAACACAACACAACGTTTGATTGCTTTTTTGGGGCCCTTCGGTCAACCTCAGGCAATCAAGAGGATAGTGCAATAATTATCATCTATTCACTCAGATAGTGTGCTTCGTCGTACCCTGTTAACTCAACCTTGAAACCACCCATTGCGTTAAGTGGGATCCTCGTTTGGCAGTTTCAAAAATGGAAGGTGTGCATTACGTGCAATGTATTTGTCGAATAAGGAATAAATTCTGAACCTGTATGATTTGACGGATTGTTTATCAATGCATTCCAAACCAGGGGCCGATATTTGGCTTTCTGTTCATACATTCTTGCTAGATTGATGAAACTCCAAGGGTGGCAAAATACCTCTGTGGGGATTCGATAGACGTAAGAAAAGAACATTCATTTCCAGACATCAATGAACCGATTTTCGATTAATCACCGCCGGCATTTCTCTCGCATCGTGTACGCATCCTATGATTGACCAGGAAGGCATGCAAAATTCGTTAAGCACGCGAAGATCATTTTGGGCTGAACGCAAGTCTGTGACGATTTTCTATGCGTATTGTTCATTAGCATCGGTCATTGTAAGTCACCGCGAGCAGACAGATTTAAGCTCACTCTTGTGTCATCCGTAATGTGACTCATCATCTTACGCCTGTTTCTAGCTGGAAACTTGTCTGCGTCAGATAGACAATTGATAAATGACGAACAAGCTAGAATGTTATTTTCCTCAAAATTCGTCAAGTCAGAAGTGGCACACCAAAAGATATGTAATGCTGTAATGCTGTACTGTGAGGATTCTCCTCAGAGCACGTTTATTAATTTTTTTGCAATATTGAGCTAAAAGATGTGCTGCGATCTAAGGCGGTGGAGGTGCATGTATTTCCAATATTATAGTTTTTACCATTTCTGAACCTAGGGTTCGTCTGTTAACTGAAAGTGAGTAATTTCATCAAATATGGATGGTTGAAGTGACGTGCTGGTACTATCAGTATTACCTGAAGCCCCCGTAAAAAAGTCTTATCAAATTCTATAGTAACTCCTATCAAATTATATCTAATCATGAGATCCAACAGTCAGCCGAAAGGACGCCGAAAGCTGGCGTTCACAAAAAGAAATATGAGCATAAAAAAAAGATGAAAGTGTAACGTACTCTCGACTCAATACAGGTTCTGAGCTCGTTACTTGTAGTAAGTATATACGTTTAGCGACTGCAACACCTCGCTAAAGCTATTTTTAGCGTGCCAAAAATTTAATGCCATTGTATGGTACTTATTGTCACGTTCTATATTAAAACATTGTTACTTGTCTCATCGCAATTCGATCGCGCTGAGCCCGTGCGCGGTATAACTTTGTTTCCACGTTATTGCACGAGGCTTTTGTGGCCACATTCTGAAAGGAATTCTGGTTTTTCTTTTCGAATCCAGAAACTCATCCAAATACAACACATACGCTTCATCAGCTAATAGAATATTGGACATTCCGCGAATAGCGTATGTGATCGGCAAATTACAGAAGATTCGTAATTGATCTTTCAAGTATCCAATATTGGCCAAATCTACCCTTGTCAAATCAGTGGTGTATGCCCACAACTTGCAAGAAATTGGACGTCTGACGGTCAATGTCTCCGATTGCTGTAGCAGTTGTAACACGGATACTTACTCACGTTAAAGATCTTGAGGTGTGAAGCCCCCAACTTCTCGTGTACTTTTCCGGAAAATCAGCTCTACTCTAATAGCAGCATACAGCACACCTAGTGAATCGAAGGGCAAACTAAAGCAGGTAGTAATATCGCTGGGCTTATTTGTGTGAAAAGTGATCGTAAGCTGTGATCTGAATTTCAGCAAAAATATAATGCATGATATAACACTGCTTGTATCCTTGTATGCCATCAAATAATCAGTATCACGGTTGTACACGTTTTGGGTGCTTTTATAGGTGGACTTTACATTTCCAGTTATATCTGTGATTTGACTCGTGGAAACCTTCTATTCGCATCAAATGTTGTAAAGGGAACTATCATCGAGAAACGCAGGATGATGTAGCAGCTATCTTGACTCGGCGCATTACACCCATAATCAATTACTTTCCCTCTTTATTCACGAAGACGGTTTAAATAGGCAGAGTTACCTGCGAATTTAAATCTGGTGTCTATAATATAAGATTTGATAGTGTTCCCCAAAAACACGTGGCCCTAACAGACGTCTCATCTTGCGCACTCTCTGTCATATAAATATTAGACAATTTCCAATTTGTAACAGAGATGCCGCGAAATGGACTTCGTGACCCCTGATGTTCGTGATCTGCATTGCTTCGTAAGTACTTTTGAGGAAAAGCTTGTCAATTTCTTGTTTACTGTATTTTAAAAATATTATGAGTTATAATTTTTCTTTTTTTCGAGCGGTTCACGAATGACGATTGTTAACGTAATTATAATACCAAAATAAAGGACCGAAGTCAATATGCAAATAATAAAATATTGTGCGATATGAAAATTTTTGCAGTTTCGTAACTTGCAGCGAAGTGCACTTTTTGGGTCCAATATATGTATTGCTCGTGTCTGAAACGAGTTCTGCAAAAAATATATATAAGGAAGTATATATAAACAACGATAGTGTTCCTGGCGTAAGTGATTGCGTGTACTTCAAAATAAAAATACAAAATTGACTTTTGCTATGGAAATAAAAGTTATTAAATTCTTACGTCGTAGGTCGACTTTCGTGAATAAAAAGATATGTGTAGAGAAAGCAATTGTCTCAGGCGACGAAAAACGGCTTTGAAATGTAGCAGACAAGTTTTTTCTTAACTGGCGGTCTGCAGGCAGAGGCAACGAGATGTAGTCTAGTTTAGTCAGCGGGGTGGCAATAGTCCTTCGTTGTATGCACCTGAATAGAGGTAATGGACGTATCTTAGTTCAAACCGAAATACAATTCCGACCATAACAAAAGTGATGTAATGCTAAATACCGGAAAGACCGCTGTATAATACATTTAGCTTTCTAAGTCCTAAACTAAGTCCTGAAATGATGTAAAGGCTAACGAAAAGCGTCCTGTGCATTTGTTGGTAAACGAAGAAATAATGAGATTGCAAGTTGCATTGTCGTGAATTATTATTCTAGATAGAGAGCGACTTCTCGCTATGCAAGAATTATATTGCACGAAAGACTGTCAAGGATGTGCGTCCAACTAACTTATGTTATGTGTGTCTAACTTATGTTATTTTATATTTTTACTATGCCTAGGCCGTACTACGTTATGGGTGAAATTGAATAAAACACGCATATGAACATAGCAGAACACACAGCTCTACTTAGCTATATTTAGAATAAACAAAATAAGTCAGAAATTCAACTGTAATTCTAAAAGAGTTCTATTTATTTCTTTAATACATGTAAAACCTTTAACAAATAATGAAGCCAGAAGGAGATTCTTGACTGCCGTTAAGGAGGGACTAATTTGTGGTGGTGGTCTGGATGTTCAAGTAATCGGCCATTAATAAGTATCTTTCGCATGGCTAAATTTGTGTATTTAGGGTAACGCGAAAACCTCACGTTGGATATCCGGATGAACTGAATTGAATGCAGTGCCGGTATAAAGAGAAGAAAAATACAGCAGCAAGATACAGAAATTACGCAAATTTATTATCATCTTAACCGCAAACGTATACGTATTTAAGCTCTAAACAAGGTTGTCTATTTTGCCCACTGTGATAAATGCACAGAAGGTATTGCGTTTGGTGGCCCACGACTAGTTTTTCCAACGCTTTATTTGAATCACTTATCAAGATGAGTAACAAGAAAAATCATGAAGCTCAATTTATTTCTTGATTTTATTAACTCAAGAGGCCGATTCGTTTGCTACTACAATCAGCACTGCATCGTTTTAATTATTTCCAGTTGACGCGGTGTAACTCGAGTTTTCGTAGCAAGGTCTCCATCACATTTAACAGTGGCTTCGAAAATGGATCTATGAGCGACGAAAAAGATCACCGGAACCTAAACTGCAGGCTCGCCCGAAGATCCTCTCAACTGAAAAGTGCAAATTCCAGCACGATATATTTAATCGAACGCTTCACAGAATTACTTTATGGGTTTATACAGGCTGGCAATTGAGCTAAACCTGTTTAGTTCTGCCGAGTAAAAACGGCACACATATCTGCATACATTCCAATTCTATTAAGCGCGACAGCAAAATGTCACCATAACGCAGTTGAAACGAAGACAATCGAAGACCTTCCCAGACAACTAGATCTCAGCGACACAGCAATGACATTGACGAATAATACATCGAAGACTCGAGGCTGAGGTCTCTTCCTCACTAATGAGAACCTCCGATAACCATATTTTGTTTGTCTCTGATTTAGACAACGTGCAAACATAAAAGTATGTCTTGCAATTTGATTTTGCTATTTAGAAAAGTTCACCAAATGCCTGCGTCGTTTAAACAAACACACTGTCGAACAACACTCAATAGATTCCACCTTCTCGATTTTACCTGCCACTGTGGAAACCGACGGACACCGAGCGTCAAATGTTAGACGTTTCTATTTCTCTACACTCATCTCTATTATCTATCTGATCTAATACTAACAGACTCTAATCATCCAGAGCTGAAGTCTGCTTCGGCCATGGCGATCTCCGTCATTCGTTGAGTTGGCTGTGGTGGTAATGAAGGGTGCTGTCGTCACAACCTCAGTGTTGGTCGCTGTCGTTGTGGGCTTGTCTGAATTCGTTTCCGAGTTGACCACGAGGAGCACCATGGTTACAACGGCGAACAACGACAACAGTTTGCATCCCATCTCGGCGATTTGTGGATGCCTCACTAGCGACGAGTGGCAAAACTAAGCGGTCGCAGGCTCTTTATAGGTGCCGAGTGAACCTTACAACGAATTGAGCCGCCATATCAGATGCGCCAGCGACGTCCACCATGACGCTCTGCTTATCGAGTTCGATATGTTCCGTTATGACTGGCGCGATACCCCACCGACATCGGTGCTATTGCCGGTGTGTGTCCAACCGCGGAGGTCACCCATAAGGTAGATGATTTGCCCGGGTAGATGATTTGCGATGCCAGATATGACAATCTAAACATAAGAACAAAATAGTATGTCGTCCATCGTCCAACATGGCTGGCCCTGCTTAAGCAAAATTTCGAATTGCCCTGAATACCTTACATTTATATATGTAAGATATGACACTCAGGGTTCAGGGCTCTTCAGGAAAACACGGGAGAATTCGCGGTCAGTGCATTCAGATTAAACCGTAGTAATGAAATATCATCTTTGTTTTCTTTTGATTCTTGATGTATGCGCAGGCACCGGTAAGATACTGCGAACAATCAGAAAGCACAGCGAGCAACTAACGAAGCTTTTTATTTTTCCGGACAGAATGCTGGACGGGAGTTCGTCTTTATCGGAAAATATTACATGGGCTTATGTCGCTTAGGTAGAATGGGTTAAAATGTGATCGTAGAAAACTGGAAACCGGCTACTCTAATATATAAGCGAGTGATTCAGTGCAATTAATTTTCTTAAAAAGCTAAATGTAATGATGAAATAGCGTTGTTTCTGCTACACTGTTTGTGCTCATAGAATATGTACAGGGTGGCACATGGTAAGGCAATGCGTGACACTGAACTCGAAGTAAATGACCATGGACTTTCCACAAGAACTTATCGAAACCCCACAGTTGTCACATTCAACCTTTGTTTATCCGCTCGTAGCATTAGTAATTGGGTCGGGTATCGATCGTTTCACTTGCTGCTCCACCCTCTTAAGGTCCTTCGCTAAAATAGTTACCAATTTTTTCGTGTTTATGGCGGTTGTTAATGCCTCCAATCAAGATCGTCTTGCGTAGTCGCAGTTGTTGTTGCTGGCTGGCCAATGGCCAAGGTTATGTACTCAACATATAACTGCCGCTTTCCATGTAGCAGGTTTAGAACACAATAGTTAGAACCGCTTTGAGACAAAAAGCTCCTTTTTTCTCAGCAAGAAGTTTAGTCGTTGTTTTCCAGGTTACATGCTTATTTCATTTAATTTTGAGAACGGTTAGATTGCACTTCATTTTGTGCCTGTTTGTTACGTGTAGACAAAAAATTGAGAAATGGTTTTAAAGGCATCAAATTTGTGGTGTCAGTGTGGAATATTGATACAATGTTAGATGGCGCGGAAAGAAATGATAACGGGTATTATGTGCCATCAAGAGCCAACATATTCAAGGGAATAAACACATGTAGGGTCTATAAAATTATATGAAAAAAGATATAAAGGATGAACAGGTGACGATGTAAGACATACTAAGTGCAAAGAGGAGCTTAAAACCGCTGCTTCGAAATCTTCCATTCCTGTAAATTCGTTAAGTCAATGCATCGCCCTTGGCAGGTCATATGATATTTCAAACAAGTTTTGCATTGATTTCAACCTGTTTATTGTTTCATTTAAACACAAGCTCGTTACGTGTAATTCCGTAGGCTATAGTGGTGTACCTAGGTTTATAAATGGGCATCCTAAGATCTATTTCAATAATACGTAATTTTCCTGCGATTTAACAGGACAAATATAGAGAAAAAAATCAGCTATTTTACATCATTATTACGACTATTTATTCGATTATTTACGACTATTTATTCGACCATTTACGACTATTTATTCCGGTATTCGAATAGAGCTTAATTAGTGCCGGTATTATTGTGGCATCATAGATGACCACGACGGCTGCCCGCGCAGTTTTCATCTAAGCAGTGGGGTTCATTTGAGCGAACATACTGGTAATAGTGATAGCCGAATCTTTTCTGGATGAGTGAATTACTACTTGCCTTAATTTCGCTGTAATGTCTTGCAGTTGCTGTCGATTGAAATCGGCTGAGCTCGGCAGAGATCGTCTAATCGGTCATCCACGATGTTTGTTGAGCGCTAAAGTAGGTGTAATGTGGGAGGCCATTCGTGCTTACTTTGTGAAATGGTTGAACTTCATTGCTGACGTCTGTTTCTATCGCAAATCTGCATAAATCAAGCATCTAATTATTAATATTGTTACCATCGCTGAGAGTGAATAATACTATTGTGAATACCACTATTAGTAATGTAACGTGAATAATACTATTAGTAACGTACCAGTGTACGAGGCACAAATTAGAGGCACAATGACAAACAGCATTGATTCGAGTCAGCTTTCTTTCTTACACACATAGCAGAATTAGAGATACTCATAATTCAATATATAGCACTGGACTGCTTTTGGATACAGATTAGCGCACTGAGTTCTATTATCATGTTACTGTGCCTGAATTTGAAACATTACATTCAATTTATAACCTCGTTTGAAAGTACTCTATAAAGAGTGTTTTCTATCCGCTAGCGCATCTACAATGCAAGCGATTGGTCGAGCCTTTAATGACCAACAACTTTACAAGTTTGAACAGACATCTAGGTAGAATTACTAAGACAACACTTCTGAAACGTGACCCTATACATAGCGCTTACTTAGCTTTCACTGCTTTCTCTAAACGAATCGACGGCATTGTCTAAAGCAGCGCCAAGTTGTGAACGGTCTCTTCAGAACAGTCATTTAGGTGGCAATCGCTCATGTATTTACTTCTGTTATTTGACTACAAGGCGCGCTTAAACGTACCAGGCCACTGGCCTCCAAAATGTAGGGCTTCACATTGTTCTGACAGAGAATTTTTTCAAAAATAATATTCTAATTAAATTTAATTTCATATTTTCTTTGAAAGCTCAAGCAAATTGATTGAGTCTACACTTAGTATAGTGCAAACACTAATACATACGGCTAAGCGCCTGATTGCGCCATTTTCTACACGCAGCTCATGTTAATACTTTGCGCATGGACATTACATAGGAGTCTTCCGTTTGATTGTGGAAACGGCGCATTGAGAGCAATGAATAGAATGCATGGTAACTCCATATCATCAGCTATGTCATCTTTCGTTGTATTGCTTAATTCATTGTCGGTGAATAATGGCACTAAGAAGAAATGTATATTGTGGCCGCTCTAATCGTTATACTAAGACATATACGCAGGCACAAGCATTTTTCGATGAAAATTTATTTGAGCCACTTCGATATTCGTCTACTGGGTGTCACTTAAAACGAATAGTTTAGCCTCTTTTAGATTAGTTTTGTGATGCAGACTGGCCCATATTACCGTAATTCAGATAGTTTTTAAAGTAATTTTTAGGTGAATGAGAGGTAAAAAAGACTGAGAGCACTAAAAATGAGGAAGCTGAATAGGTATATGGACGCTGAGTATTTGGACCCTTTTCTATTCGCTTGATTTTATATATTAGAGTAAATTTGCAGATGATGCAGTTTATTCATGCTGTCGTGATGGACACTAAGTGATAGATGTAAGCAGGGGAAACGACCATGCGTCTTGAATTAAACAGGTACGCTTATAGTTTCTAGAAGAGCTTGTCACGATCGCTAGGAAAAGGCCAGCCGTATGGATCCGCACTTATCGTGCCTTAGCGCTTTTCTGTTCCTTGCATTGAGTGGTCATTATTAGAGCACTTAGTGCTGGTCACGTCCAGGACAGATTCTCATATATTTTACCTGTGGTCACCAGACAGTTTCTGAGAAATCTTCACTACGTACGGGCTCTTATCTTCATTTTTTTTATGGTGCTATGTTTTTATTTCAGTACAGATAATCATGGAAATTTTGCAGTGAGAGCGTGAAGGGAGGAGACAAAGAAGCTTAGGTTTTCGAGACCGAACCTTCTTTGTTTATCGAGCTTATGTGCGTTGATGCCCGAATTGGAGGGTCTGCTTCCCCTCGCGATCAGGTTGCTGATGGATGACTGCCATTGTAGACAGGCTGGTTGTGGTATCGTTGCTAGCGTCTCTCGTCCCCTCTGCCTCTGTCAGTAGGTTGCCCCCCGGCTTGTTGGCTTTTACAAATCTCTGTGGCGTGGAAAAATGTTCTTCGTTTCCCTTCGAATTCTTTGGGATTTATTCAGCACCTGTTCTGGGAACTATATGCAGCGGGGACAGCACCCTATACTCATATTCACAATCAACTTGTACGTGATCGCCATATTAGTTTTGTTCTCTCACAGCAACATGTGCACAACAATATACTGGGAATACGCGATAAAAATCAACGTACACAGAGACGTCTCGCCTATCTCCTTGCCACCTGCTTCTTTCCTCTGCTACTGCTAAAAAGTTTTTATTTGTCCAATAAGATCTTATTTAGTCGCAGTTTGTTTTATTGTTTCAGCAATACACTCGGTAGTAAACGTTAGTGTCCACAGATGTACCGTTGCTGGGCAAATATGAATGTGTTTGAGAAATTTATGAGCAATTCTGATAACTGAACCGATAGCTCCATTTATGTTTAGGCCCATTGCCATACCGAGACTCACTGATTGTGAAAATGTAATTTACTAGATTTACTAGATTTAACCTGAAGCTTCTCAGCATACAAATGTCTCATCTTCTGAAAACAGAACAGAACGTTAGGTGGATGAAATAAAAAGACGGAAGTTCATATAAAGCGTTATGGCGTTATGTATATACGAAGTGAATGTTCATATGAGATTGAAAGAAGTTGACTCTTTATGCTGCCAGTTAACAGCGACCAAGAGCTATTGAGTGTTCCTCTAACTCATTAGTGGCTGCGCCGTATATGCTCTATCGTAAAAGTCAAGCGAAAGAACAACGAAAAGAAAATGTTTTCTCGCAGGTCAATGGAAAACATCGCTGTGTGACACCTATCAAGTCTTTCAAATCCAGCGGCCATAGCTCCATCATATCCTTCCTGCAAAGTCCTGTTTACTGGAAATGAGGAAACAATATTTAATGTTATTTTTACTCTCTACTTAAAAAGTTGTATTCCCCACTCAAAAGTTTAACTTGAAAAAAGCTATATATATGTATATGTATACATATTGTTTTATTTGAGTTATCACAGGTCGGCTCCGGCTATTGCTCCAGTAAACAGATTAACTGGAAACACAAACTAGTCATTACTTGGTGGGTATTACAATCTATTACAACACTGCCAGAGACGTAACGTCACCTTTGCTTTCGATATCTTAAAACAAAAACATAAATGTTTCTCGAAAGATAGCGGTTGCGGACGAGTGGCTAACGGAGCCAACTATATAACTTTTTAGGATCCTGCGTTTTGTTGATAAACCGGAGCTATATGTTGCATTTGTTAAAGGAAATCACCTGAAATAGAATGATGTTTTTAAAAGCTAGCCTGTGGCGTAAAGGGTCATTATAATAGTTAATCGTCACAAAAAATGAATATTTTGTGAACCACTGAGAACTGATGAAGCAACTTCAATGAAGTCAATAAAAACCACAAGTAAATACTACGTTACATTTAGTATGAAGCCCTATGGGCTTAATACTAAAAATTACTGCTCCATTCTAGGTCAAACTTTAGTCGTTAAATGTTGAACCTTGGTCGAGATATATTCTGTCACAGTAACGCCATAGTGATAGTTTGAAGAAAAAAGATTCTTCATACTACAATTTGTTCGTTGTCGGAGTAATGTTATGACAATGTAATGTTGGTCTGAGATCCTAAAAGTAATTTTAAATGCGTATTACGGACGCAACGCGCACGGCTAAAGTCATTTATAATAAGATTTTATGTTGTTCTATTGTTAAATAAATTGAATTTCACGATACTTTGCACAAAAAAATTTCTTATAGCAACATTTTTAAGCTGCGTGGAAATATAACGCCAGTACTTAAGAAGATACTGTGATACTCCAGACAGGTTTTAAAATAAATTCATTCGTAAGGTTAGCGGAAGACGTGGAATTCCTCAAAAGTCAATTCAAATGTTGAAAACCGTATTGGAACTAGATGAAGATGTTGGAACCTTTCGGAAATTTTAGAGAAGTTCAATATGCTGGATAGATTCATAAGAGTTCAGAATAATAACTTGGACAGAGGCAGGACACTCAGTGTAATAATGACCGTCGCAAGGGGCTTAGAAACAGTACATCTACCTAAAGGTAGAAACTACTTTTCAAAATTTGTTACTAATAATAACACTGATAATAATGCTGACATCAATAATTCTGATTACGTATAAATTGTATACATTCAACTTGACTATAGACAAACTTGTTCTAGTATCGTATTCTGGAAGAGAAGACAAACAGTCACGGGCTATACTTGTCTGACATGAGAAACTCGCGCTTTCCGCACATTCAGCGAGAACATAAATTCCGAAAATGGGAATTTCTTCGATTTCTGTTAATCTGGGTTAACAAGTGAGATGAGTTGACATCCGTTTGGCCACAGTTGGAAAGTGAAGCTCTCTCAAACTGACGGCTATATCAATCGAAAATTTAAGCCCTGTCACTTCTGTGTTCAAAGGATAACGCGAGTTCCAAAACAAGTTTCAAACAATAGGAGAATAAGCTAAACTGTAGCACACCAAACAGTAGGTGTCTTCAGATCATTTATACAGTTATTGCTGCTAGTAGTAAAGTAATGCCAATCGTGGTATCAGCAACGCTAGTTGCTCGTTTTAATATTTTCTCTCGTTTCATACTGTTCCAAATAGTGGCTCTAACATACCTTTGATCGGTCTCCGGGCCATAAAATGTGACTAGCGAGAAAATCGGATTGCCATTGGCATTTCTAGCAAAAAATTATATCGTAAAAAGACGGTTTTTCCTAGTAGGAATCCTTACAATGGGAAGTGCAAGGCCTCCCGGTAGTGTAACGTTCATTATTAGGCAACTGCATGGAAGTATCTAGCCGAGAATGAAACTTACTACGAGAAACAAGCAAGGACAAATAATTTCGAGAAAACAAAATCTGTTATTGCTCGATCTACAGAGATCAATGACGATAGCTGATTATCTAATTTCCATTCGGCAAACAGAGACTAAGAGGATATGACGAGTCCCATTAGTGCTCGGATGCAAAATCTGCCAATACCGCCGCTGAGCGATCTTAAACGTCTCTGCCAATCGTTTTTACACCTCCGAGCTGTCCGATTAATAATGTTGAGGGGCATGTGCCGTTGAGTGAATAGCGTGTTCTATGTATGTCTAAAGTTCATGGAGCGATAAATGTTGGTATCTACCTTTTCGCGGACAAAGCTACATGGCACTTCATGCATGAGTGATACGAGTGCTGATCGACATGATTGATTTCAGCAAGGGAGGCAGATAAGGCAGATATACCTTAACTAAAGCAGGTATGAAAAAATTGTCGGTTTTAACTTTCATACGACAGCCAAAATAAAAGCTCCGCATGGCTAGCCCAAGTCTGCTTTCCTTTTATATCACCTGCATCCCTAAATGACGACATATAATGCCATAATGACTAAACTAGTGGCTAAACATTTCACTAATATCTCTCAACGTTAAAAGGTTCACCCGTCTCAGCCTATTATGGAATTTATTTCTATGCTTGGAAGACAAGGCTATCTAAATCATAGGAAGCAAAAGACCTTTTTGGTCTAAAAAAAATGGGGCTGTCTGTATTAACACCTCGAGTACAGTGAACTGTTTCGTGGCAATCGCTTATTATTTCGAATGCATTTCTTTAATCATTTAGTTGTTACGCTCTACGCATTTATTTAAATATATGATGGTTTTGTATAGTGAACGTATGATGCTTTCGTTCCGTTTAGTTCACCCTGTGGACGCGACGTGCCGCAGCTCAAATCTAAGGATTCTTTGCGACAAATTATACAACTTGCACTCGTAGGAAAGTAATTTCGCCAAATGGCCACGATTAGTTTTTTGTCTATCACTTGTTTTTTTACTTGGTCCATCACTATTCACTATTCGCTATATATGTATATGTGTATATATATATATATATATATCTCAACGGATGTGATTCACGTATCAATATTGATTTCTCTAGTTTATTTGGTCTCATGTTGTTGTATTAAAGAAAAATAATCGGTTGGTTGGCTGGCTATTATAGATAAAGGATGAGATGATTCAACCACTCAGATAAAGATAATGCAGAGACATTTTCTTAGGACTACGTTATGTTGTTTTGGCCAGCCCTTTTTTTGATGCCAGCATAATACCGTGCACCATCGTGCCGTATTTCTTTATTGTTAGCTCTTACAGACTTCGAATACATGAGTGTCAATTAGACTTCTTGTCTACATCTAGCGGCAGTTTCTTTGTGTGTACGCTAAATAAATAGTGCGTGCGAGGTGAAAGAGACCGGTCTATCGCACAACGCATCGTTAGTATGCTATCTTAATGCTATAGTTATTCATAGTGATAAATTATCGGTTTGAAAATTCTGTCCTGCTGTCGGTTGAGCTTTTTTTATTTTTTGTTGGTAGCTCAATTGAGCGGCATCGGTGTCCTAGCTTGGGTCGTTGATAGTTCCCTTTGTACTGAATAACCGGCGCTGCCAGCTAAAACTTGGATCCCTGCGTGGGCATTTACGATAGCTGGCGCATCAAAAAGTCTGTATCCATTTTCTATATGACAGGTGCTTCCGTTTGTCGCAATGGCTGTCCTGGATGGACAGCAGATACACTCTTTAGCGAATAACGCATATTTTAAAATCCATCACTATGGATATAGGTGTGCATCAAATTCGAAGGAAAATAACACTTCTTCACACGCGATGCCACGGCTGCACAATTTGATTATTGTTATCCTTTCCAGTGTCAATGAACTGTGGCATCAATGAAATATATATATACTATTATGATTTAGGTCAAGGCTGTTACATTTAACTAGCAGTGAAAACACTGTTACACCTTGCTATCCAATATAAATGCCCACCGTGTCACAAGCTTGTTAGTTCTTTGCAAGAACTATTATTGGAGCTAAAAATACTTAACGAGATTTTTTTGGAGTTTATAGACAAGTCGCAATATGTGATATGCTGCGTATTGGTTGATCTTGTCTAAATAAAGGCCAGCGAATTTAAACTAATAGTAATAAACATTTAACCCAGAAAGCCTGAAAATTGCCAAACCTACTTTTTTAAACCTTAGTAAGTGACCGGCTGACATTTATATATAGGTCAACGTAGTTAATGCAATGGATTTAGCGCCCCGATGACGGCCGAAGGGGCGCAGAAGGAACACCGCAAGCTTCACTGCCGTGAGTATCTGTACTCAGGCCTTTTTTATGTTCGCCTTGAGTCCAATCACAGGGCGGAGCCGTTAGTTGTTCATGCAAAAATGAATTAGTTGGTGGAATATCTGACAGAAAGCAGATCAGGCACGGCGTAATCTCGCGCAGCATCGACAGATATTTGCTTGAAGAAGAATAGAAGCATTACCGTACGTCATGGCGAATTCAAACCACTTACAATCCGTAATAATGGATAAACCAACTAGCTAAATTGCAACTAGTGGCGTAGAGTATTTAGTAACAGTAAAATCAAATTCGAATGAAAACGGAACAAAGCTGCTATACCGTCGGTTACTTCTGCCCCATCTATTATGCTGTTGTCTGTAAGGACGAGTGGTCACGATTTTAAGTGAAATATTTGGACTTTTTTAAGTTATTCTTTCATGCTATTATAGGTAAAAATTATATAAATGTTTGCGAGATACGTGTTTGATGCAAATCGTATGTATGAGCCACTAATAGTATTTTCACTGAAGCCATTATCAGAACCGTACTGCAATTGCTATCGATGAATACCGCAGATAAATCCTTATATTCCTTCGTTTGGACACTAACTTCAGAAATTATCCACCCTTAATCACCTAGGGTTTTGTTCATAGTAAATGCGTCTACATAAATTTATTTACTTTCGCAAGGCGAAGACCTCTCTAGGTTCATCACTCCGAACACCGCGTTTTGAAACCCTACTATTGGAAATTATGTGAGATTCCTTGTAGTAACTAGGATCGGTGCACATGCTCTACAGATTGTTTCCTGTAACGGTTATGGCATTGTGACGAAACCTGTCTGCATACATCATAAAAACTTGTATGTGCAGGCATCCCTAACAATAGGACCTGTGGTATTGTAGACAACGTATCCCTCAGAATGTATTTTCACATTCTAAACTCATATGTTATCAGGTACAAAAACTACTAAATCAAAATGCATGTCTAATTAGCAATGAGGAAACTATTTCTGGCACGTGCGAGGGCATTGAAGCTGCCAGGCACATTCCCGGAAACACTTTGTGCCCGGTGTGAAGTGCGACTTGGAGCAGGAGCCCGTGCGTGATATTGGAATTCAGTGATAGGGTAAATATTTTTGCCATGGTTCAGGCCTAACAGAATTCAGCAAATACACAGCGTTTTAGGGCGTAATTCCTAACGCAGGTCATGGTGGTGTGGTGACCTTACACCAGCGTCTGATAAATTATTTGGCATTAAGTTAGACACGAAAGCTCCATTGAAATAGATGCAGTGCTGAGATAAATTTCCATGTGGATTTCGCAATCTACTTGCAATGTATCCTTTGAATAAAATTTGGATTTAAAACTCAGCAAATAAGCAAATGTGTCGTAGTGATAAACCAGCCATAAATCATCATGACAAACTGAGTAAACATAACGGTCGCAGTACGTGCATGAAACGCCGGGCATCAATTGTGCGTTTCTAATTCTTGTATCTTTCGACTTACAGTCCTTTGCAAGCGCCTTTAATTGTTGTTGTTCCTTACTGGCACATTGCGACTTATCTTCGTTCTCTAAGGCCAAAACATTTTTCCATGTAATGCTGGTAAAGTGCACAGGTGGTATATTTCCTTTATTCTCAAAGACATTGTCAAAAAAATTAAAAGCAATTCAACTTACTAGCCACATCTTAATCAGTATGAAACTATGCTGAACATATTCATTTTCCCGCATCTAGAGAGACGTGACCTATTATTAGACTTTTTTTGCGAGGCGGTATACGGCTCTCAATTTAGATATTTGTTTGACATGATCAAACGCAGTAGGCCGAGTGCTTATTGCTAGGT
This sequence comes from Tropilaelaps mercedesae, assembly GCA_002081605.1. Classification (NCBI taxonomy): domain Eukaryota; kingdom Metazoa; phylum Arthropoda; class Arachnida; order Mesostigmata; family Laelapidae; genus Tropilaelaps; species Tropilaelaps mercedesae. Next base: position 18,267 of record MNPL01000070.1, read on the forward strand.
TGGGCCAGCGCTATAGCAGCAAATGAGCAAACAAATGCAATTTTCTCGTTGTTCTTCGATGCCACGACCAACATATATACCATAGAGTCACGAGATTTATGTACTTCACCATCTTCCCGCTCGTCTACTTGACCACCTTTTAAATAGCATTCAACAAACCAGACTAAAAACTCAGCGTCTCCGTTCCCTCTCTATGGAGCGTTCATTCTTGTCAACTTATAGAAAACAACTATCGGCGTCAACATCAGTGCTTTATCTGTTCCGCTCCTATAGGCACCATATTACACGTTTTTAACCTCGGCTCTCTCTCTCTATTGCTTTCCTCTCGTGCCCTTCACCTTACTTGTCATTTCGCTACAATCCTCTCGTTTCGCCTTAGTTGCCGATGGCACGAACAAGCTTTTTCTCGCAGGGTTTTCTTCTTCTTTTTGCACGTGTTTTTCTTCATGATTGACAAACGGACAACCACCCTTGCCTTGCACAGCCGACTCTGCCCACATATTTTCCGAAAACTACTTAGCGTTCAACAATACGGTCTAGTAACGCAACAAGCCTAAGTGGAATTGGAAAAAGAGAAATTGTTTTCCCTAGAACACTTCGACTGTAGGAACGAAGGCAGAGGGAGGACCATCTAAGGCTACCCTCTTAGTTTTCAGCAAGCCCAGGGAAGCCGGACAAATAGTGGTGTTGGCTTTGTGAGACTTGGGTTTGAGTCTTATTGAGATATATTGATATTTTTCCAAGAGAATTCTATCATAATAAGGTTCTACTAACGCACTATAAAAAATACGGCTTTCCATGGATGTCCATAGAATTTATTAAATTATAATAGCTCTTCGACAGGTGAATAGCCATTGTTTTTATGGAGTCAAAGCAAAGTTACTACTTTTGAGTATCAAAGATATAATTCTTATTCCTGCATCAAGGGGAGACATCCAAAAAAACTAATTGTCAATCGCAGTGATGTTTACTACGATAAGAACTTATCTATTTGTACAAACTGCGAATAAATAACAACAAGTTTAATTAAAGGGACGATGTTTTTGCGTTCAACTGTAAGACGAATGTAGACCAGGAGCAGTTATCCAATTAACTTAAGATGTCTTCACCATGCTGGCGCCAGTTTTATAAAATTATGTGATGCAATTACATCATCGTAGTAAAATGAATCATTCTACCATTGCATCTGCCATTTTGAATGAGTACAGGCCACATACGTTATCTAAATCGTTTCGGGGAGAATCACTTGCGTAAACTACAAACTGGCCTTGTACGTTATGTGGTACTTTTCAGACTATGTCCAACACATTCCATTTTGAATAGAAAACGAGCAGAATGTTGGACAGGAATGTTTTCTTCGCTGTTTAGTGAAGAGGTTCTTTGAGCATAGCCTGATGAATAGCGTTCAAATTAGTCCAACATATTTTAGAAAGCTACTTTTTTGTTTCACCAATTTTTCCTGTTACAAATTGAACGTTTAGCTTTTTACTGACAAACGATTTGCTACAAAACATAAGACACGCTCTCTGGTACCAAGTGGCAGAAATGAACGCCTGCAAGTTGAAATAGTGAGAGAAATGAATTCATTGCACATTAATACGTGTTCTACCTGCAAAGAATGGGCATCTAGCAAAGAACGCGATGCCACTGTTTTGGCGTTCGAAAATAGCTGTGAGTGGAAATAGATCCGCAAATAAATTCTAATTCTTTGTGTTTATACAAAATAAAACGTTAATGCGCATGGTACAATTGATCTGTTCCTTGAGATCGTTTGCCTTCGTCTTTAATTGCTTTTTGCTACATCCACATCATGGATACCGTTTTTATTGTTGCTGCTGCTGTTGCACTTCACCCACGCATTCGCATCTTGTTAAACTACCAATTCAATCCCAAACATCACAGAAAATTTAACGATTTTAATACAGACCGCTTTGACAAGAGCTGATAAAATTCCAGATAAAACGGGTAGCGAGCACAGAAAGCCATTTATCCAAAGAGTACCGCCAATTCGACGTTGCAAAGAAATTGCAGATACCACTATCGCTTGTGGTAAAACCACATTTCACGCGTCATAAAACCTGCCAGTAGAAATAGGGTACAGTAAACTTGTTGCAAGAGTCGCTTTCAATATGATAATTGATATAATGCTGAGCTATCGTTTCGTTAGATAGGATCATGTTATATGGGTGTATGAGTACATGTGAACCTTTGCTCGCCAAAATACTTTACGAGCCGACCGAATAGATCGTTCGGAGCACATAGCGTTCGTGCCCATTTATTGGTGGCATTCGACTGTCAGTCACTGAGTGTGATTCCACTCCGAAACTTGGTGCACAAAGGACTGCATGATACCTTATTATATACTACACACTTAAACCGGCTTTTTATTTAATGGTATCGAAACAAAACGCCTGCCTTTTCGATGTAACAACAGCCAAGTTCGTTAGAAGAGCAGCGGTAGCCTGTAAACTGCTTGAAGCAATGCAAAGTCACGCACTGCTTTCCTGAACGTAAACCCGACACCTCTTTACCGCTGCTGGTTCTATTTTAAGCATCGGAGTTCTGCCTGCCGCAAGAGCTGCGAGTTCAAGGTGGGCCGGATCATCTGGCAACCAGCCCGTCCAACTCCGCACCGTCACGATCCTTTACGTTTCACGAAAGCAACAGATCCTCCGGATCTTATACGCGGAATGGCGAACATCGACAACTAAGAATCCAGCAAGGCTAATGAAATTCGTAGTCTGCTATTATTGTTTGACGCATGACATTATACGAGGCTAAGTAGCAGTAAAGGGGTTCGCACGTTTGACTGCTTATCTGAGAATACGTCTATTTGGAAGTTACGCTTACAGACCGGTCTTGCACCTCCACCAAGAGCTAGCCATCGCTGACACAAAGAAGTGATGTTAAAGCACCGTGAGGACCTTAATATATAACGGTTGGTTAAAGCAACCATTATATCTAGAGTCGCTTGTCGAAAGTCATCACGTTTATATTTTCTTCATTTAGCTCTCCGCCTTTCAGTGGACACGTATTTTTAGATTACTGCCGTATTGAGTCACCTCTCAGTAGGTGTAAGAACCCATATCGTTTGCTTTAAAGTAATACTTAGAGGGCAATAAGGTACTGTATAGCTGCATCCAGGCAAGCAGCTTTTAGTCACTATTATCAAGGTTAAGCAGCTATAACACGAGATCATAGTGGCAAACGAACGCTGATTTTATTCTACTCTCTCGGTGCATCAAAATCACCTTTCAAAATTTCAGACTTAGTTTTATGATACAAAAAAAAACTATGGAAAACGAAATACAACATGCTCAGATAGTGCTGCACATAAGCTGCTTATACATATACAAGCATATACAAATGTCATTTTAACATTTATAATCATGGATCCTTCGATAAAATTAGTTCCCAAATAACGTACAAGGTCAAACATAGGTCTAGTCACTGAAGGAAAATTGCGCTTCCCTTGGTAATTAAAATACACGGATGATTTCAAGATATTTATTAGAGAAATCTGTTGACGAGGCGAGTAAAACAATATACCTCTTTTACGGACCAATTACTACTACTAATTTTATTCGTATTGTGGTAAGCTTGTCCCAACATCTTTCTGCAGCATTAAGTGCAGCATCCTTCAGGAGTGGAGCAATACCCGACTCGAACCCAATTTTTGCATATCCCGCTCTGGCGAAGACAGTCGCATTGTAACAATGACGGTAGCCTTGCCATTGCACGTCAATAGTTTTGTTGCACAACCTCATATGAGGCACGTACTGCAAGGATGAGCTTGCAACACAACCAAATATAATTTATAACGTGTGCTTTAAAAATTACAAATGCTTCATAAGAATTACCAAATTGCTAGTCGAGAGAATATTTGATGAAGTCTTGTATATAACTAGCCAATTAAAACAATATTTTTTAGGTGTTTTTTTACGCAATGTATGTCTGTAAAAATACGGCACCACGGCAAGTGTTTGACATAGCTTTCTCTTGGGTTTAATAATAAAGGCGAACTTGAACAGAGCGAATTTGTCCATTCGTTTTGTGAAGCATGACACCATTACGCATCTATACATTTGGGTACAATGCCCACATAACAGACCAGTTTAGCTTACTGAAGACCAATCTACTAATAGCGGATTCGTTGTCATTGTGAAGCTGTGACTAACAATAATAGTTCTTTCCCACTCTGACTACTGTATACTCAGAAAAGTGAAGTAGAAAATTAGTTTGCACGGTCAAGCACCCAGCGTTATTAGCAAGTTGGAGCGTGACTTTCCAGACAGAAACGATTGACGCGACGTTGTAACAAGGCGCTGTATAACGATATTAAATATCTCCATATAGATGCATATAAGCTTTGCTAATATAGTTGGTTGCATTCAAGAAGCAGTAATCTTTCTCGTAGGTCCTATATATATATATATATATATATATATCTTACACATATATCTTACATATACATATATATATACATATATATATCTTACAAACTAGCCCTATACAATGCTAAATTTTCGATCGCAATGTCGCTTCTCTCTATAGTCTAGTATTTGGACCAATATTTTTAGGGCTGACCATCAGCCAACATTTAACGTCCAGGGTAGCATTTTTTGCATTTCTTCGTAAAGCAAAATGTAAATGTGCGACGGCAAGAATAGAACCCGTGCACCTACGTGTCTCGACCCGTCGCAAAGCGCGCACGAATACACAAAGCCACCGAGCTCGACACGCATTTGGATTGTGTCCACTATATGAGCTGCATTGTCCTGCGGAGCTGCTCGTCCTGTGGCCACTTATAAACGAGAAAATTTCGACTATTAAATCGTCCCAGCGGGTTGTATATGTTGGTGCTTTCAGCATTATGTTTGAGCTGTTGCATCGAGAATGAATTTTACTGATAAATGGCGGGTGCACATAAATTGATTTAGATAGATCAATCGATAGCAGACTTATAATTATGCAACAAAGAGGGAGAGCAATTGATTGCTTGTGCTGGTCATTCTGCAGGGATATATGCTTAATGCGAAAACGCATATTTCATATTATTATAGCAGCTTTCGCCGGGTAGCTTGATATTGTAAGATCGTACATGACACAAATTTTCTCATGTCCAATGCTTGCTCTACGTCGAACTTGCATCGAGCAACTTCCCCAAGGTACTGAAACTATGTTGAAATTCATTTTTTCAAGCTATGGGCACATTGCACCCAATATGAATTCATTATACATTATTTTCTTTCAATATAATTCAGTATTTTAATGGCACAAGAAGTAACAGTAACGATGGTAATACATGCTTTAAGGCCAATATCTCCTGAATTGAGTTAGGAGCGGTCGAAATCTAAATGACAAATACCTTGAAGCATCGATTAGATGCTTCAAGGTAAGGTCATTAATCAAATTAGCGAAGAATGCATTTATCTTTAAACTTGTATTGGGTGATATAAAGTAGACTGAATAGCTCAATACATACTTTACTCCAGTATTCTACTGCACAGACAACAGGCGCGAGGGCGGGGGTAAATACAGGCTTCGTTTACCTTACCAGAAACTTTTCCCAGAACCTGACGAAGGCTTTTTCATCAACTACGTAACACATAGCGGGGTCAGTACTTGTTTTCTGTCTCTATCTTTGTTGCTTCTTTCCGAGAGGTCGCAAAATCCATGAATTCCCATGCTTTCGCGGAATGTATGCGTGAGGGCCAAAAGAACAGCTTGGACCACTTTAACCGCAGACGACGCTCTTTTACTTTTACGACGCCAGTGTTCATGCAATTGAGCTTCCTCGAGACATAGAATGTGGTAATATTTTTTTGACTTAACAAAACAAGCTCAAGTTTAAAATAGCCCTTTGTGAACCAAGCAACGAAGACTAGTTGTACACGTCGATACAAAGCTTTGTGTCTTTGCAAGACACAAAGACGGTGGGTTTCCTACGAATATTCGAAACAGTGTCCTAGATAGAAATTCGCAAGATGATATCAAAGGTAAATGTGTTTTTAAAAGGAGGGGTAGAATAAAAAGAGCTAGAGCAATTCGTAGAATTTCCTGTCAGCGGTCTGTTATGGTATCGTCGCTGGAAACATGTTTTGAAATTTCAACCTCAGCCGTTGGCGCATTATTACCTTTTTTATCATATCACAATATGTGGAGCTATTTTGATTATGTGTTTGTCTACCGTTCTGCGTACTCTCTCTTCACCAAATAAAAAGGCTACCTTGACTTGTTTAACCCAATAAAATAGTGTAAACATATTTAGTGATACTGTCTCGGCAGCCATTAAGCGGTAGTGCTATCTTTTGCATACCAGTTGTTAGAAGCACCTTTGCGACACTGCGCGGCCTTTGTGTACTCTTTGTGTCCCATGCGGCTCGTGTGTATTTTAGTAGGTACGCGGGAGCTATTACGGGCTGTTCAACATAGTTTTTGATTGGCACAACCAAGTTGATCGGTCCATTCTAGCTAGATTCGTCGTTTCTGTCGAGCTCGGTGGCTTGGTGCATTCGTATGCGCCTTGCGACTGGAGGAGACACGTAGGTGCACAGGGTTCGATCCCCGCCGGTGCACATTTGTTTATAAATCACGTCCGTTTTACGAAGTAATGCAAAAACTGCTACCATGGACGTTAAATATTGGCTGATGGTCAGCTTTAAAATAATAAAAAATATATACAATATAGATTCGTCGTTTCTAAGCATCTACTATATGAAGCAGTTCAAATGAAAGGTTGTTTTGTTAATAATTTAATTTGTTGTTAATAACATAATTTGTTGATCAGTAACGCATGGTCTGGCGATGAATTCATCTTTTTCGATAAATGTACTAATGGCGAAAAGAATAGGTTTACGGGACTGAGGATTACGTTACCGCCCTGTAGTCCAGCCACTCGGTAAAACTTGGCCAGTTTTCTAAGCTTTCTATTGATTTTAATCGTTTATATCTGCTTACACCTGCACGAAGGCTTGTTCAATATAATTTATTTTTTGTCTTCGTCGATTATAGCGCGGGATACGATAGCTCCCCACAGAAGTCCGTTTTCTTACTATAGACACGTGCATCTAAAAGCATTCCTGGTCTTCACTACACATTGAATAGCATGCCGGTCATTGGTTCCCTAAGTGCAAGGCTATGATTTATTGTAAAATCGAGAACAAAACCCAGCCTATGGGCAAAGAGAGCCACAGACCTTCCATTCGAGCCGTTGGAAAAGTTTCTTCTTATAGTAAACAAGGCCAGACGATGCCAACGACCCCATAGTGTTCCACTGGGAGACCGCTCACTGCAATTACTTTATTTTGTAGACTGAATGACTGGTTTTTTCCTTATTTGAAACAGCTATTTCTAGTATGTGCGACTGAACGGGTCGCAATTATATCTCAGCCGCCGTGTGGTATTGTGATGAGAAATGCATCCAAATTCTTAACAATGTATGGGAAAAGAAATACTGATACTACTGTAGGTGCAGCAATATCTCCGTGTGTAGTAGAGTGGGCCATTTCTGAAGTGTGTTCGGTAGAGGTCCTCAGACACTGCCTGAGTAGTGTTCGGAGATTTATTAAAAAGTGAGGTTTCCTGCAGACATCTAGAAGGTTGATAATATATGGGTATTTGTTAAGGAATCGGACCCATAACTGTCCATGCTCTGAAAAGGGTTTTCATCCAGACAATGTCCATATCCTGCACAACTTAGCTATTTTTTAGTCTGAAGCTACATTTTTCCAAGCTCGCAGAGTTATCAACGCGCCGAAAAATACATATAACACTCTTTCGTTGTATAGAGTCCAATGCTGTTCTGCAGATCGCTGGGAGTCTCTTCTGTCGTTTAAGGTCTCCTTCCAGATCTGCGCTTCAGATACAGAAAGATATAGTGGCGATGTAGAACTTGTGTGTTCAGATGGATGAAAACTTATTTTCGAGTAGATTATAGCGATCTGGGTAAAGGCTTATGGTTTAAGGAGGCTCTTTGACACTTTACGTAGAGAGCGTCATCTTGATTGGTGCAACGCTAATATCTAATTTTAACAGTCTTATGTTTTTTACAATTCTAGCCAAAAAATTTGCCTGGTTTCATTATGGCTCCTACGAGGCCATGCATGGTACGACTTTGACGAATTTGGCGCGGAAATACCCGGCAACCTACTTCAGCGTGCTGTTGACCGGGTGACAATGTACAAAAAAGTACCGTAGTGGCATACGGCATATCTCTAGATTCTTTGATGTTTACCTTTCTGATTGGATAGCTTTTGCAGTCCGATACACATTGGTCATTTCCGCAGGGATTCGACTGCTGCAGGAAAACACACGGAGTCGATTCGAAGTATCCGAAGACGACCGTTGCACAGGATGATTGACAGTACAGAGCTGCGTGCTCTCCTGTGTATCATAAAAAAGTTAGTATTCCTGAAAGACATTCCGATATTTTACCTATTTCCATGTTAAGCGCGTGCCCATATCACATTAAGTACCTTACTTGTGGTACGTTGAAAACGTGCTAAGCGAACATTGCGGCAGGTGACAACAACTTGCGTGCCTTTCGTATCACAGCGCAACGAGCAACAATAATCCAAGGCGACTATTAAAAAAGTCGGCTAGTAAACACAATCTAAAGGACTTTATTTAACTTATGCGGTAACTGTCGTACACAATCGGAGTCACGATTTTTAAGTCAAAGCTCGGCAACTGGTAGGGAGTTCTCTCCTAGACTGATTAAATGCATATAATATAGTATGCACGATAACAGATTATTTCATATTAAAATGAATGAACCGCATTTTTAAACGGGTGTTAAGGTGAAATTCTAAACTGAGAACTAGCTGCGAGCTATGGAAATAAATAAAGGTTGTTAACTTTAAATTAAATTGTTTACCGTCATAATCCAAGCTGTCTTATACTCGGGTAATTCGCTGTAATGCGACTTTTCTAAGATTCTCTGTATCGAACAACGTCGTCAGGGAGGCGTAACAGAGGCGCTATGCTAATGCACTTGAAATAACAATGAGGCATCTCTTAGGTTAAATTGTTTTGGTGTCCCTTGTGCTGCCTGCCCTTTAACGTTTGCTAACTAAAAGATTCTATAAAATAAATAAACGATTTGCAAAGTTCCTTTTAGCAACACAGTGATTGTATTTGGGTCGGAATAATCAAGCCCAGCGGCGCCGCCGTGAAGCCTCCGAGTTCGTGTATAGTATACTAGTTTATGACTCTGTCTAGCTCTGTCTAACCGTGTTAACCAGTCTGGTTGAATTATATGCTTGTCGTACACGCCGCTACACCATCAGATTGAAATAAGGCTAAACACACCTGCGCTGGCCATCACAGCGACTCTTACAGAAGCTGCCTTTGAAATTAATGGAGCGCATACCGTTAAGGTGTGCGGTTATCGTTAGCGTTTTTCACCTTCGGTACTTTTGTAGTTGCTGTTATTACTGCAGTACAAAATTTATTCTGTTCATAGAACATTCGTGGTCCACGCACACACCATTTCAAGTCAAGATTTGTCGCGTATGCATTTAGTACCTTTTGGTTGCCTAATGAACTCGCTTCCACTCTCTGTGAGGCCTTTGTCCAGGTATTAGTTCTATGCAGTGGTTCACAAACATGGTGGCTCAATTTGGCTTAATTATAATGTCCGTAGCCACTTTACTTGCTGAACGCATACTTAGAATATTCTCCGCTTCGAAGGTCATACTTTCGCATGAAAGGAATTCGTACAAACGTGCTGTCAACACTTAGTCTAGTAAGATGATTAATATACAATCTAATAAAAGGTTTTATTGATAATAGTACTTGCTGCATGCTTTGATGCAGTCCGCGCTGCAAGAGCAAAGGGATTCAACTTCGGAATCCAGGATGAGCCTATGCGAAGTTTTTTTAATACAAATTTCAATTCAGATGCAGTTGGCCGTTTTCTGTTTTCTGGCAATTATCTCACACGCGTTCCGAGTTAATTCTTGGAAACGTTTTATAGTCCGTCCATCCGGTTAAAAGAGACAAAAGTTTCCAAATAACAATGAATTCGAGAAGTCATAATTAGGATAGGGGAACGTTAAAGTTTCCAGTTTCAAACAGAAATAATTTCCTTATAGATTAGCATGCCAAAGCTTACCATGTGCAACTACTTTATGTCTCGCATGTTGTATATGTATATGGGACCGCACGATATGTGATGCGTGCACTTTAGTCATACGCCGCACGTGTTTGAGGCCCCAACTTATCATAGTATCATTGTGTTAAACCTTGGTGTGCTAATAATTGTTGTTCGTCGTATCCATTAATATCATACCATATTTAAGTCATACAAAGGCAAACTACAGGCGAACCTTTCTGAATAGGAAATGCCAGCACACAGCGGTCTTTGATAATTGATGATCTGCTCGCGGCGTAAACTTCAACTGCAAGTCCAACATGGCGTGTTTAGCAGAGAGCGTTATGCTATTTTATTGTTTGTACTTAAATTACCTTTCGCAGACGATAGTGAATTTCTGCAACTACTTTATGTCTCGCATGTTGTATATGTATATGGGACCGCACGATATGTGATGCGTGGACTTTAGTCATACGTCGCACGTGTTTGAGGCCTCAACTTATCATAGTATCATTGTGTCAAACCTTGGTGTGCTAATAGTTGTACAGCAGCGCACTAACGCCTTAGCAACTACTGAGAAACGCGCAACCAAATCATATCTCGTCTTCAACATGAAATGCCCATTAACTCAGACTCGAGGAGTGCTAAATATTTTGCTCAATTAAGCTTTATGAAGAATTTCAGAGCATTGATACAATATCAATATTCACTTCTCTAATTTTCACATACTATGAGAAAAGGAAAGCTTGAATACGGATAGCCGACTCGCGATAGCATGATCACGTATCGAGTTCGACGACTGCGGAGGAACACGCTTAAGGCAATACGATTCCTAAAGAAAAACAACCTGCTTACCTCGTGGCGGAGTTCTTCATCGGGAAGTTGTCCAATCCGTTATGAAGCACTAAATTTACAGTGAGTAACTTTTAACACATATGATACGCGTAGAATTCTCGAAGGGCTCAGAATATATACAAAATGGAAACTAAAATGATCAAGTGCACAACTCTTCAATTTAAACATGTAAATGTCATAAACGGCCTAAGCCTATACTGTGTTTGCAGGAACCAGCGTACAGAGTTTTACCCACACGTGGATTTACTGAGGTTGCCCATTTGTTATACAAATTCAACGGAAGTGGCTTGTTTTTGAACTACTATAACTTTTTAGCTAAATGAATTCGAACAATTTTCCTCGTGTTCGAGAAATATTCTTTTGTGCTAAGCCCAAGCCAACCAAGCGTCCTCAGAACGTCTGGACGGTTGTGTAGCAATTATTTGCGCCGGTTGCCATAATTTTGCTATCGACAATAGCTCTAGGGAAATCAAGGTCTTGTCAATAAATGCCACCGATCGCCCTCTGTAGCTCACAGACGCAACGAAAAGCACAAAGGTCTAAACCTGGAGAATAGAGATAGGCGGAAGGGAGTGTCTAAGCCCTCAGCATCCTTATGATGTCTTACGTTGTCTCGTTTTGATTGCCGCGTCGTCTTTTTGAAAACTCGGTAATTTTAAAAGCGTTTCTTTGTCGCATACAAAAAATATATATCAAGGTCATTTATCAAAGGAAGTCAAAGGAAGAAATTAGATGTCCTCAAAGGATTTGCACTCTGACCATTATATTGCGCAAAACTCTGCTGATATGTCGTTTAGTAATGGTGCATTATGTTTTTCTCCCTCAATCCATTGTCCTTACTCTTGCAAAAGGCCTCTGGACGATTCCTTGCCTTAACACTTTTAAGGAAGAGCAGCCATTATCAACGAAATTTCTTTGACTAATGTCGGGCAGTTAAAAGGTTATGGATTCCCATGGCACTGCTGTGGTTTGCTGGATAAGACTTCTTCAGTAAGCACGAGAAAGCAAACACGAATCTTGAAAACGTACTCCGCTTTACTTCGATGTTACCTATTCACTGTTGCCTAGCATTCAGTAAGTTACCTGCTTACATAATAACAATTAATTTGAACAAGAGAAATAGTGGAATATCTACAACGCGGCGTGATGGACTAAATACCTATCATAACATCCCTGCCGGGTATACGAGCTCCGTGTACAGTGACTCGTGTTACTTGCAAGATTAAAGAACACGCAGGAAGCGATACTAATATTTAGCACAGCGTTTCCTAACTAAAAGGATCCAGGGGGCCACAGAAAATATTCCTTTTGTTGAACCTCATTTTCTAAAATAGTAGCTGTTCGAAGTACTTACCACTTCCATATCACTGCACCGTACCCTCTACAACTACCAACCGCCAAGAAATACAAGCGAAGAGTCTCGTCACATATCGATAGCGGCCATCACGTTTAAATGCGTACGTTCGTATTCTTAATTCCACTTATTATCACATAGTAAATCATTTTGCACGACATTAATTTGCCAGTTCGATTTGCGATCTCATTGGGTCTTGTTGGAGGCCGGCCTTGTTGGAGGCCGGCCTTGTTGGCACGATAGCGCTCGTATACAAAGCCTGGTACTCAGAAATGTTCGTGCTTGACGATAACATCTTGTTTGTTGTCGGTGGCTGGCTAGTCCCCCGGTGGAAAGTAGTAACTAGGCGTGCGGTTGGCGCTACGCAATAAATCATGAAAATGACTGTCTTCAACTGATTTAGCTCCTTATAGCATGGTGTGGCTACGTCGTTTTGTAGCTTCGAGCGGCGTCACGTTGGCAGACAATTGCTAACAACTATACCGCCGAAGTCGTTCGATGCTGACTTTCTTGATCGTCGTCGATTCGGGCTGCCTACTTTGTTGTCCGCTTGTCCATTTTAGGAGGTTTCTGATGTATCTGCCCTTGGTCGTGAAGGTCGCACCTTTGCGTCGATTAGTGGGAGCGCGGTAGAGATGCGTATTGAAAGCCGTGGTCACGCACGTCTGACCGATTGATCAACGCGACCAAGTGGTAGTTATTAATAAGGGTGGATGATAATGGTACAGAAGGACAAACAAGTCGTACCTATATTACCGCACTAGCATTGTGTCGACGTATAGGGATGTTAATCATAAGCAAACGAAGATTAGATGCGGTGACCGAATGCGATAACTCAAGGCACACTAGCCAATTACACTAGGTTGACCATTTACGTATTCAGTGCCAAGGCTCAAAAGCAACGCCAGACATAATAGAGAGACGTAAAGCTTCATTACCATGCAAGTAGCCAAAAATTGATAAGCTGACCTACAAAGCGTAACGATTACAGCGCACAACTAGTGGTCTTAAGTAGCCACGAACATGTAACGTCTTTCTGGAGCACTAAATACGTAGTTCCTCGGCTGTTTCTTCGCAGAAGTACGTCTAGTATGAACCACATACGTCCCCTTTTCCATTGCCAGTGATAAACCACTTCGTACGTTGTAACGCCGTCTTTTGCAATCATTGGTCGATCTGCGGCCGTCCAAGCGTCGAGTAGACCTTCCGGGAGACCTGTCGCGCTAGCAATAACAGGTTCCCGGAAAGACGTCCGTTGCCTCTTACAGATTTGGCGTCCTTCGTTTAGCACACTCACGGTCTTGCATGAGCACTGCACACACCGCCCTCATTGTCCACCGCTAGGGTCGCAGAGTCGATCAGTGACAACCCTCACTTCTCCTACTAGAATCTAGTTTATAGCTAAGCTGTGTCCGTGCCAATGTAGGCTGTCGATACAGTCTATTCACACGACGTCACAGCGAATCCAATGGCGAATCGCCGAAGGCAGAGGGCATTCAAATACAACGAGCGGACCAATCAATTTGAGTATCGTCTCAGCGCCCTAGCTTCGCAATAAATAAACGGCATCCTTGGTTGTCAACTCCATTGAAGAAAGGCTAGTCCGATGGTTGCTTGGTCCACTACAGGGTGTCGGATATCGGCCATGGGATCACTTGAGAGATAGGGGCTGAACACTGCGTTTTACATACCCCAACAGCTGTCAACGTGACACCGGGGTTGGATCCATGCTGTTCCATGCGGGTGGCTGCCACCTCAGGCCGGCCATTAGGCGCGATGCCTGACATGTTCTCACCTTGTAGACAAGGTAAGTGATTCGGACACCAATTGAACATTGGCTAAAAACCAGTGTACTATCGTGCGTCGACTGTGTGACGTTCGCTGGCAGTTTATGGGCGAGAAAGTTATAATTTAGTCATTCAATAAAAAATCGGGAAAAAATCTCTATCTTGCATCTCATTTTGACTAGTCCTCCCTAATCAGGTACAAAATAGCCTTTAGGGGAAGGAATCAAGATCGGTTAACCTGTGTTATTTCTCACCTGAACCTCAGCTTGTTGTCTGCAGATGTTCAATGGCAGATATTCATAAAAGAGTGCGTCCGCTCCGTGTTCAACCCATGTACAGGCGTCCCCAATCAGCTGTGATTCTACCTTGTCAGTACGGTAATGCAGATATAGTCCGGACTCCTTTCGCAAAGGTAAAAGTAATATTTTTCGAAGTAACACAAAAAGCGGCACCATGGACGTTAAATGATGGCTGATAGCCAGCTCTAAAATGATATAGACACCTCTAACGGCCAATTAGCCACGGGTTGCGTGAACTGCATTGAGGATGTTTACCGTACTATATTTAAATGTAGGCAGTCGACAAGATGTTTAAATATCTAGAAAAGCAGAAGAAGAATAAAGGTGGTTATTTCTAGTCAAGGGATAAATGCCGTCTGAGAAGGGAGGGGGACGACATACTTTGTCATAATGTAAGACAGAGAGCTTGGTATTTGAGCCAAAGCGCACCACGGCTGTTCTGGAGTTTTCTCCGAACGATCATGCTTAGTGGCCAGGCAAATCACCAAAAAGCTCTGCAGTGTTGCTGTGGTCAGTAAGGGATGCAGTTAGTGTGAGAGCGGTCAGTCTATACACACGTTAGCAGCGAAGTACACAATATGTCGACCGATCGTAAAAACTAATTTGGACCGCTTTCTTCGCTGTTTCAGGATACTTTAACCGGCCGCATGGGCCGCGCCTGCCCGAAACAACCTTCACAACATCTGCATCTTCGTGTACATCCAAGACGCTCGGTTTGAAACCGCGTAACTCGCCAGCACTGCAGTGCTTCTATCTTCTGGTGTTTTGGCTTCCGCCATGGGTCACGCGGAGCGTCAACCCTGTTTCCATCTGCTTGTCGATCTTCTATGTCGCGGGATATATACTCTTTCTGGTGTTTGGAGTTCAGCGGTGAGTATACGAACACAGCATTGTATCAGATAGTGCTGAACGACACCGACATAAAACAAAAAACGTGTTTTGGTCGCTTTGTGTTCTTACCATAGGTTCAGTGGATTCGAAACTGTAACTTTCAAAAGTCTCTGATGTGTAGACGATATAGTTGTCGTATGGTGTCGTAGATACAAGTGTAGGAAAGCTGTGATCAACAATAACTGCGTACTGGATTTGTGATAAGCTGTGCTCATCGTATCTGGCTCTCGTACAGCTACCATGATACACGGAAATAATGACAAAGTGACCCTGTCAAAGTCCAAACAGCAAGAGTCAGTATGATTGCGATGTTGATTCAACAATCTTTATTGAGCTTGCCGAACGAACATTCTAACAGTCCAATTATTTCCCTCAAAAGGAAATTATATGGTCAGTGTATATGCTTGAACACAAGTTTTACTGAAGATGTCACAGCAATATTAAAACGGTCAGTAAATCTACCATTTACTGTAAACACACCGCTTACTCGCACAGCATTCTTATCTCAATCTGCAAACTTTTCCAAAAACTGTCTTACGTCTGCATATCATATCGTATTCGCCCTTATGCATATTCGAAAGCCCATTTCTGCTGGTGTAAAATTCGTAGTGTAAAAAAAAAGCGTTTGTTATACCGCATTTATGTCATGTGGAATGCACGATTGTCCCTAACAAGTCCGCAGGCTAACACAGAGTAGCTTCGACATAAAGACTGTGAGGTTTTTATGTGATACGCTTTGCGAGAGCTGTTCCAAGCCTATGATAAGGAGTGTCCGCAACGGGTTTAATCTAAGGCGCTCATCTCTATCGTGTATTACCATCGTTGTTTCTGACTGGTATTAAATCCCATTAAGTTCCTGACTCAATTATTATGTTTTCGTGATTTCGCAACCTTACGACTGAGACGTGTCTCTGTACCCGTCACGGTAGCCAATGTGGTTTTGATTTTTGTGTACCGAGAGTAGTTACGAGCGGGAGACATCAGGGTCCGACTCTGCGGTCTGCAAGCAAATAGTGCAGGATAACCTTTAGTGCAATTGGTGCTGCGGAAAGGGTCCAATGCACATGGTGGCATGTCTAATCAAATCTAAGCAAGTTGCGCGAAAAGCACGGGAGAAATCGTACGTTACACATGCAACCGCAACGCTTAGTAACCTCGTTGGCGTAATATGTGCAACCAGAGCATTCGATGGGAGGGCCCACCGATGCTAAAATATGTAATTTACATAACTGCGGGTAACCTTTAGAAACGGTGTTGGTCAAGTAGCCACTGCAATGAGCAATCTTTTGCCTAGCAATTTTCTCGAAAGAAACTATTCTATAACTCGCAATCGTCAATGAGGTTTGGTATTCGCACGGGCGTATGCAGCAACAATGTAGCAAATATACATAAGGATTTTTTGAATGTGTCCTATTCAAAGCGCTCAGTAACAAGAGTCGTGGTTTATGACGTTTATATGGAAGTGCGTCCACCGATGGTGCAGTTAGAGTCAGTAATTGGATAAACGGTTTAGTGGCGTGTAACAGGGAAGTTGAGCAAATCGAGCACGGGGTGTTCTTACATATCGACACTAGGATGGAATCATTCTTGGCGAAGCCGAACTACACTGTTATGATTCTACGTACGCCGTTTAGTCCATCCAAATCGAGCAAGTCAATTTCCTCTGAGCAAAGCCACTACACCATAAACCTGACGTAATAACAGTTTTTTGTATATCGGCTCAGATCGATTCCCAAGCCCGGCAAATATGGGAACCTAGTTAGATTATGCTGACACTTTATTAATGGTGCCGTTTTGTGGTTTTTCGCGCATAGGTTGTATAGTCTAGAAGCCAAGATGTTGGACTGGCGTCAATTAGCTCCAATTATACGCAATCCTGTATCAATTTGTTAACTAATCCACTAAGCTCCCCGTCAGCTGACATGATCGCAGCATCAGGCATTGCCACTTGTCCGAGTCAGTTCCTGAAAACATACCGTACGCTTTAGTTCTATAGATTTATCATGCAGCATCTGTGTCGTAGACTGGCCTGACTTTCTAGTTATCCGGAAGCCTAATCTTTAGTTGCTCAGCTAGTTGTATGATCCCTTATGTCTCTATGCCACGTTTGTTCATATGCCACATGAAAGTAACTGAGTCCAAATATGGCATGCCTGTGGTCACAATAAATCGAAGACTCTTCTCGAGATCGTCAATGCGAGCCGCTGAAACGGTCTTATATGCGAATACAACATGCACAAGTTTAAGTTCAACAAAATGGTCTATTCATTTGTGCGCACCCTGTGTTCTGCGCTGGTTAGCAATGGTCGAGGGATCATCATTATATGCAGTTCTCATCTAACAAACAAGATTTTTCCGCTGCTTAACATCAAACCGGTGGGAAAAGGGTGTTTCTAAGGAACTCCTAGAGGAGACGCAATTACTTGATACGCTAATAAATATCGATGTAGAGGTTTCTCGTTGACTTCCTCGAGCTCTTCGTACATCAGTTTTCGAACATTCTTCGGTTTAGCAGAATAGCCTGATTCGAGTTACAGCAAAAAATGTTTAGTAATTTAATTGATCTAATTAACTTTTTTGAATTGAGAACTTGGTGTTGTCAAAGCTGTCCAGCGTGGTTGCCCGGTAACAGGCTGCGGCATGGTAAACATAAATTTGAATATTCTACGAGTCGGTATAGTAACTACGCGTTAGTGAAACGCAGCAGCACAGTGTGCCGATATTAATGACCAAAAGATAGTCCTATATCTAATGCAAACAAATTTGCAACAGAGTATGTACTGTAATCTACAGACACTATAGACTGAAGTTTCTGTACGAATATAACCATCACAATCAGCAGCAGCATCATCATCACGACGCAAACAAATAAACACTGCAGATAAGAAAACAACCTTTTGAGCTATATAAACTCTTTTTTTGTCTCTCTTTTGGTATCGTCTCTATCTCTCTCACCCGAAATGCGGCACATCTAATTCGTGCTCTGGCAGGCATGTGAGAGACGGACGATTTTCCTAGTTACCCGTACCGAAATGTACGAAGTGACGAACCTAAACAAGTGTAATTGCACTCCGCTTTGTTTAACTTCAATTGTCTACAACAATTTGAGCTGACTAGGACGGCGAGCGGGTAGGTGAAGCGCCAATTGATCAGCCCGAAGGTTTAAAGCTTAAACTGATTATTTTTGGTGTTGAGTCTCAGGAGACTGTGCAACTTCTTGAGACCAACGTGAACAATGACACTTCCTGGCTGTATGTTATATCGAGATTGGTTTCCACCGCGCTACAAATAAAAAACTGTCGAGATATTATATATTATTTGTTCCCACTTCTATCGTGGTACCTTTTTTCGGGCCAGCACGTATTTACGAGAGCGCATAGCTAGATGTAAGCCGATTTGCCTATTCCACATTTATTTATTTCCTCTAACCAGCCATCGGCCCATTAAGGCGTTTTGGACCCAGCCCAATAATCTCGGGACAGCAACCGGGATAGCAAAGTTGACAATCAGCTGGAAGCACTCACCCGGCCATTAAACACGCTTACATCGCGTCGAATTGTACGCATTGACGCAAGCTCGAATCGAATTTGTTGACGTGAAAGAAAAGCAAAGCGTTGCTTACGTCTGCGAGTCGGCAATACAACAAAGCGGCATCGGAATTCTTTCCGTGATCGACCTGGGTCGTCGTGGTGGTGTTTTGTCTATCCGATGGCTGGGGGTGATGCGAGACCTGTAGTGACAATAGAAGAGGTACAGACGAGAGCCAACAGGCCAGACTTTTGCATTGTAGCTGCTTGACTAGCACGCGTATTGTGATGTACATCACAAGTGGTTTACTGCATGGCGAACTCTGTTGCATCTTGTCTAGCGGACTAACAATGAAGCTTTTATTGACGTCGGACAGGGTGCATTTCAGAAACTCGCCAAGATGGATATGGTGTGTGTCTGTGTGTATGCACTGGCTATGGTCAATACAAGTACACTTGTGTGTCCACTTTCCTGGCCACCCTGGTGACGTTGAGCGCATTACCTATTACCCAAGCGGAGGGTTTAATGCTTTACAGACACTATCAGTATTTCAGAACACTACTCGTGATTTCCTAGACAGAATATACAAATAGAAAGATGCATATATTAAATGTACTGTTCACGGCACATATGGCGGGTGTGTACATGGTAAGGCGATCAAATCGAAAGCGAGGTACTTCGATCTAAAGGGTCACGTAATAGTGCTTGGAGACAAACAAGTTCCGCGTTCAAAACAAATTCATTTTATCAGGCTTTGGTTCACAGCGTCATAACAAAGCTAAATGACATTATTAGTTACCTGGGCGCAGTTAACTGGACCAGCGCGTCACACTCCTTAGACTCAATTAGATGTTGCAAAAGCAAATAATAAAAACGTTTCGCATGGTACGTTCGTTGTACAAGACAACAAATCCTAGATAAAAATGTCCTCGTCGTAGGACATTTTTAGCGTAAGACATGCACAACATAACGAAACATACAAAGTATGCCAGAATTTATCGCATCTTGCGCGGATAATAGCAGACTAGTGTACGAATTCGATGCAGTCATTGCATACCTAAGTGTTTGTTACGGTTATAGTTTTACCAAATAAATTTGCAAACTACAAACTACATATTTTTTAACTCCTTAATTCGGTACTGCAGCCGCCCAGTTAACGCGAGGAGTTTCAGGTGTGTTGGTTTACAAACTCGCCGTTTTGCTTCAAATCCTCAGATCCCTCGCAATGTTCGCGGCGGTTTCAAGTCGGCCTATAAGCGTTGTGTGTTTTTGTCACGCCTTGGTGTTATTTTTGCTTGTAAACTTCGTCATCATCGGATCAATTTTCATGCCATTCCCACATCATCGGAGGCTCGTCGAGAACTTCCAAGTCACATTCAAATCTCTATTAATCATTACGTTTTTACAGGTAAGTCGAAAGAGCTCTGATCGTGCTTTCTACCTGCCAAACGTCCGCAGTGTGTCTGAACAATCCGAAATGCTTTCCAGAACTCCTGAATGTAGTCGTAATGGTCCTCGTTTGAGAAGTTCGGCACATAACGAGGAGCTTTTACATAAGATCTAAACAAAAAAACAATTCGAGCTTTGTCGAATGCCTTTAGGTAGAAGTATAACTGTAAAGGAACCAAACATGTGCACTTCGCCCTGCGGCACAGTATACTATTGCTATAAAGCAACACTAGCTAAAAACCGCTGAAAAACACACTTTAGATATATATGTAGCATCAAGTACCCAATAGGATTGAAATTTCTTAGGGACTTTTTCAAAAATGTTATCAATCACTTGTAGTGTTATGAGCTTGATTGTCGCAATACCCATTCGCCAATATGGGTTTTCGCGGTAGCCACACAAGGGAAGCCCTAATGTTAATTCCTTTTCATTTCTAATCGCCATAATCTACTTGGAAATAAGAAAGCATGTACAAATGTAAATAGCACAGATTTCTTTGTAAGTAGATTATTTACAAAATTTGTATGTTTATAAAATCGTTAAGAATGTCTACACATTCAGTGTACGTTGATTAATGCATACGTTAAGAATAGCTCACAAGTCGTATTTCTACATTGTTTAGATACCGATGCTGTTGTGCGTGATATGCAAGCTCTTATGGCACTTCAACAACTTTATCTCAACACCCGGACGCTCCCAGCCAGAGTGCTTCATTCTGGCCTGCTTCTTTCACGGATATCTCCGCTTTGTTCTTAATGGACTATGGCTATATCTCGTGCTGTTTCTTGCGGAATGCCTTACTAACTGGCGGACACTCCCTTACCTGGAACAGCTACGTCAGCTGCAATGGCTGAACGGAGAAATCGGAGTACTACTGGCGTTTATGGTGGGCACGACAGTTTGTGACGCCATTTCTTCAATGGTTCGTACAACAACTTGTAGTGTGTAAATATGGTTTGTGAGTAATCGTATAAGTGATTGATTTAATCTGCTTTTTTCCAATCTAAGACACCTACGTACGTTTAGTAAAAGAGGTAGCTACAAAAGTTGGCTTTCGCCGTTATATATATATATATATATATACCGATAATGACCGGTTAAAGTTGGAGGCCTATATATGTTGTGGAAATTCAGTCCAATGGGAGATGTAGCGGCATTAACCCAAATGGCGAGCGAGGACCGTGCAGGAAATCATGCGTTTACGGTAATTAAAGTGTTGGTAGGTAAGAATGCCTAACCAAAAACTCGTTTTAAAGTACCTTCTTCTTCTTATATATAACGTACATTTTTTATCACAACATTAAAAGAGGCAATTTTCAGTGCCTGCATTCGCTCTGTGCTGACCGCCTTGCTTTAACAATCTTTTCTAACAATACTTCCACAAATCAGACACCTGCGTTTAGCGGCATCCCGCAATGGTATCTGTCTACTGCGACCCCAATGGCGTTACGTCCTCTAGGCTAATTTACATTCTCCGCTTGTTTGCCACGTACGTTTCTTCAATGCCCATTGTGTGTGCCCCTGCAGAGGCTGATTTGACCTTATCTGCACTAGTTGTCAATATCAGGATTTCAACATATTTTGTTTGGCTGACGGCGATGATTTTGACTTAGTGTGGGTGTATCTCAAGTCAAAGCACTTGAACATCACCTGTATTTTGATGAAATGACTTAACGCACTGTATCCATATATTTGCGCACATCGACGTGTTAACTATATGTGCTAAATGCGTGAGCTTTGAACGAATTTTTTTTAACTCTAAAAGGACCTTTATAACATTACATATACATATTTTGCATCACTTAAAAACTGCACCATGTCAGGAAAAATACAAAGGAACACCGTGCTTTGTGAACATACGTAACACTTCGTCGCTG
Organism: Tropilaelaps mercedesae; assembly: GCA_002081605.1. Lineage (NCBI taxonomy): Eukaryota > Metazoa > Arthropoda > Arachnida > Mesostigmata > Laelapidae > Tropilaelaps > Tropilaelaps mercedesae. The sequence continues at coordinate 40,404 of MNPL01000070.1, forward strand.
CCTACGCACGTGTATAAGAAGCTCGAGTGCCCCTCATGCGTAGAATTAAGTGGGAGGTAGTTAGTCAGCATTTTCTGAAAAATTCTTTTCGGAATTTTCTTTTGAAATTTCTCTTCGGAAAATGGTGCGCAGAATTAAGTTCAAACCCACGATTGTCAGTGCGGTATACATTACTGTTGCAAGGCGTGCAGTATATGTCTTTATGCGTTCTACGGGGCGACTGTAGGCTATTCTGCATTGACCCCGAAAAGAAAGCCTGCCTAACAGGAATAGATTTTGTGAATACCTTTTTAATAAAAATATAATTTTAGGTTTGTTTTCGCCACTAAAAGTAATAAGTAATATTTCTAATTTTAATAATAACATTGTGTGCGACGGTACGACTACTTAAACGAAAGCTTTCGTTTCAAACAGCAATCTTTAAAAAATATATAGATCAAAATACGGTTGATAGCATTCTTTCAGGGGGAGACTTTTCTGACCTGTACCTTCCCTAAAAAGCGACATAGGCTTTATCTGAGCATGTAAAGCTTGGCCGAAAAACCTAACGTTCGCTTTTACTCGCTTGCCGCAACCTGAAGGGCAAGTCGACACTTATTGGAAAGCTAACTTTTGGCGTGTCGCTTTCCCCGACGTGACAGCAGTACCGTAACTTTTCTTTTGGTCACTATCAGGTACAACCGTAGGAAACTACAACTACTATCGTTGAGCAAGATGTTTATAGTCAAGTAACAATGCCGTACTCCATCTTAGTACGTCAACGCATCTGCGAAATGTTTGTGTTATTTTGAAATTTTTGGTTCTAACCCATTTGTTATTTGAATATTACAATAATATCAAACAAGGTTAATTTATCGAAAGAATTGCAAGCATTACACGTTTCAAATTCGTATAAAGTAATAGTAAGACATGTCTCCATAATAGTAAATATCCAAAAACTCCATAAGAATTTTTGACTAGTTATGTAAAATCAAATTAATATAATTGAATTCAAATTTGATTTCTTCACCGGGTATCAGGCTCTGTAGTGGAAGTAATGGAATAATTGTAGTCTGCGCGAGGGCGTCATAACACATCGAAAAAAGCACACCGATCTGGAAATACAGAAAAAATAACATGAAAGGGTGATAAACCGAATATATGAGATAATTACCTACACATGTTAAGAAAAAAAACGCTTTTGCCTTTCTTGAGAGTAAACGAAGCTTGCGAAAAATCAAGCTCCAGGTCCCCAGGAGGCGATAAACGAGAGCTTTGCAACTAGATCCTTTGACGCAATAGGCACCAGAACCGCTGTCGGCCTACGGTCTGTTTCCTAGGCATAGGGGCGATCAGGAAATTTGAATAGTTCCTTTAGGTATTTTAAAGGCAAGGCGCGCAACATGAACACAGTACACATAAAGTAGATAATTCGTGTAATTTCATGATGTCCGGCGTAGACTCTAATCGGCGTTGATAGATAATGGTTCGAACATCCGTTTGAATAAACTCCTTTTTCTGAATGGTCATCTTGTGGTCTCCCTCCCAACCGCTCTATTATAGCGCAAGGGCCGCAACAGCAATGCTTTGTGGATGAATACTAGGTCGCTCACAGAAACTCCAGTCTGTCTGGGACGATGCAGCGTGGTAATCACAGTGTAGCACTTAGGCATATGGTTCTTAGATGATTGTCCCATGTAAAATTTTCTTGTAGCCCGAAGCCAAGACATTTAATCGACCTCGCCTCGGTGTAGGTATGCTAGAAAAGTAAATAGGGACAACCTCAACACACCTTTAAGTGGGTCCAAACCTTTCGGAAATTCTGACGATGTTATCACCCCAACGGGAACGGAGCCTTGTAATATTTCTATGTCGGCCTCGCGACATTCCGATTTGATGGCACCGACCCTAACTACGTGCCTTCTACTTGAGAAAGGGCTGAATCTTTTGGTTAGAACGTCATCAGATAAGAGAAACATGAGAAAAGTTTAACCACAATTATTTTTATTAACTTCTAACGTATCTCAAATCCGTACAAACAGCCTTCTAGATCGACTAAAATAGCGAAATATATTGTGACAAAAAGGTTCCTCCTAACGATAGCAAGATGCGCGAACAACCACATTGAACCATTAGCTTTCCTGTTAAGCTTCTTAACGCCCAACGCTTTGCGCAATGACCGTTTTCGTTTTGTGAACTCCCCAACATACCACATTTCTTAGTTAGTCCGTGTGTGACCTACTTTCTTATTTGCTGGTTAGTTTGATCAACTTTCACGATTACAAAGGCCAAGCTCAGATCTAGCAACAACAATTTCATAATCATAGAACCATGTTTCTATTTCCACGTATGAAAATTATTATGCACGTTTGATTTACGCAATTTGAAAAAGTTAGTAATAACGAACTTCAGCGTAGCATAAAATCTAAAACACATTTCCAACGATATGTAGACGAGATAGAAATCACTAGGCACCATGAAAAAGACGTGTTGTTTAAAAAGAACACTATTAACTCAAGTTTCGGAAGGAACACATCGACCACGGTATCTATGGAGGAAGAAATATTGCAAGGTAAGATAATATGCAATAAGGGAGAAGCCAAGATAAAAACCAATAGAAGTTTAGCCGATGTTCTGTAGCGGTTAAATATAAAGAAGAGAGAAACGATAAAACCTTTATGCTAACATCGATAGGCAAGATAGCAGCAAAAAATCGAGATACAGATTAATTAGCAGTTCTTTGGATGCCGACAGTGCCCATAAAAGGATTAATAAAAGTAAAGATGTAGAATCAACAACCATAAACCAGGCATATATCACTATTATTTTCAAACTGTATATTCTTTTACTTGTAAATACAGTTACACCTTCAGAAGAGAGGGCGCATACATGTGCATATTAAGTTTTATACAATAAAAATATAATCCACCAACCATTTTTATAAAACCAATGAAACGAAATACCACGTTGCTGGCAAAAATAATGAGAATAATTTACCCCTGATGGTTTTGTTTGCCTTTAAAAAAGGTAAGTAAACAACGTAAATTGGATAATAAGGCTGAGTCTTTTCTACAAGCCTAAAACCCTTATACTCTTGGCACAGTGACCTGTAAGATTGAATGTCTTAAATTCGAAGGAACGGTTCAAAGCGCGGTAAGAGATGTTTACATACTTATCACATATGTCGTTTGTCGAATTAGGTATTCTACACAATTTCACCGGAGTCCTTTTCAATCATGGTATTGGTCCACGAGTTCTTCATTATCGGCTATGACGTTTTCTTCAATATGGCCACCGCCGAGCTATCAACCCGCGTCGTCATGCAAATTAAAACAGCGATGCAGGCTTCCGTCCAGATTCAGTCAGCTGCCGCAAGACAAGGTGGGAAGCGCCATCCGACGGTCCAATGTCTATATCTCATTTATTCGTAAAGGGCAGAATCAAACTTCTGAACTCTGCCCTTTACGAATACTATGGTATCCGTTGAGTTGGATAATATCAGTTTTTTTAAGATCATTTGTGTTGAAAGGTTCACTGGATGTAAACGATCAACACGAAACCAATGTTACGATTAAAATGTCACACGCGATTATCAATTGAGATCAGAAGCACTTAGTTCTAACGCAACTATAGCTTTAGGGCTGACCAGTTAACATCTACGGTTATGAGTTAACAGTCGATTGAGCATCGATGATGGCCCCTAGTTTCGAATAAGGAAAATACTAACATAAGATTTAAACGGATGGATCAATCAATCCACCTGGGTGGCTAAAAATCAAAACAACCGAATACTATCCCATTTCTTGAGAACCTCTCCGTGCTTAATCTCGGGCAGTATTTAACCCTTAAAAACGTGGAATCGATTTTCTAGGTGGTTATTGTGTTGAGCAGCTGCAGCTGACTGTGCATTCAGCAGTGACGGTGCCTCTGGGAGTAGATGCAGCAGGCGTATTTACTCACAATCGTGGCTTCTTCGTGTCAATGTGTTCAACGACTTTGACCTTCCTACTTATTTTGTACCAAATGAACGGCGATGTCAGCCAGAAAATATCAGATGATCTCATCATGCGACCCCGAAAGTCTTAGAAAACGTACGCGGTGCGACGCCCAATTCGTCACAAACAAAAAAAACTTGAAACCGACGACACGTTACATTATGTCGGTAGAAGCTGATTGGACATGGGATTCATTGTGGCGCTCGTGCCTCGTTATCGTGTGGATACATTGCAATAAATGGTAGTCCACAACCTTCTTCTTTTGTTAGCACAGCCACACTTAGATTGCTGAGGTACCTGGTGGCGGACACCACTGGAGTCACCCTCGTAACCTGGCGTGTCATGCACCTTTGCTTATACGTCATTAGAGATTCTGGGCTCTCTAAATCTCTCATAGGAACAACAAAGGAAGAGACAGAGAGAACAATTAATGGGGAGAAAAAGATGCAGAAATAGCTTCGTGCTATTATTAAGGCGGTGAACGAATACCATATGCTACACAGAACTACGGTGATGCGCTGCATTTAAAACGGAGCACATTGTCGTTATCTAGCTGTAGGAAAGGTGAAACGGCTGAGAGTCTGTACAGGACATTCGAATGTACACTGGCCTGAGAATTTGACCCGATTGGACGAAGATATACCCTATATAGTCTTCCTATTCTCTGCACTCTTATCTGGTGAGTGCCGTATTCTAGAATATGGGAGTCGCCTGCTTACTGATAGCACCCACAACCATTTCGATCAGAGGATATTTCTATTGGCAAAATAGTATTATCGCTTAGCTCGGCTATTATAGCTCTAGATATCGAACTAACTGAATTTCATGTATCAAAATAATCCCTTACAGCAGGTGCACCTATCGTAAATCTTGATAACGGTCTTAAACGTTGTTTTAATATTGGCTCCAGTAAAATTAGGCTTTAATTTATGTTACGAAAGTTCCTCTAAATGAATTACTGATGTATACTACACGGATATGTAAACGTCAAAATTATTCCCATGTAGGTGAGATTTCAATTAAAAAAAGTGTGAAGATCGTTTATCACACTAGTCAAAATTACCAAGTGTAGTATTTTTTGAGTTGAATTATATATCTTGCTTGGGTTTTTGCACTAGTCTACTATTTGAAATAAATCGCATACCGCTTGTATAAGCCTATGAAGGAAATAGAGCTGGCATATTCGATGTGCAAATTACAAAAGCACAATTAATGTCCAAAATATTTTCATGAAACACATGTAAAGTTGCGCTGCACCGCTGGGCACTTGTAGTTGCTTGATATTGTTTGTTAGGGATTTTTAGCACGTGATGTTTGCATAATGCTGCTTTTATAAACTAATTCGCGACGGGGAATATTTGAGCAAAAAGTTATTCATATGTGTATATACCGTCACTGATAAATTGGTGTAGATATATAAAATAAATAAAACCTTATATGGTAGTTAGATTGTATATTTAAGGAAATCCATGAATATACTTTTTAAGTTCATTCGTACGTCTCAAGAACTGTGTATTCCAGACAGTAATCTTTCTATACAATAAACACATGCATGGTCATGTAAATTAGGCAATGATGAAATTTTTTACAGGAATTTAAATGAGTAAGAAATGAAAAAAGTTGCTAACGCTTAAAGGCAATCGCTCACGAAAAGCTTAAAATTGCTGAACGGGGGAACTAAAAAGACATAACTAAGGCTTCCTTCTAGTTCCTTCAAAAGTTATTGAAAATAGATATATTTATAGATGCACGCATGACAAGCAACCATTTAATTTTCTTCTCCTGTCTACTTGTTACTTTTAAGTATCAAAATATCATCGTCGAGTGCCGACGCAGTCGTCATTAGTTTTCAACTTGAACAAGTTCATTTTTTCAGCGGACTTACGTTATCCATCCTGACAGATGTTATTTAAATCAGGTGAAACAGCAAACAAACAGCAATATAATTAAGCTGAAGAAGCATCAAGTGAACAAAGCGCCTGATATAAATGGGGAAGTTAAATTGAGGCAGCATTTTCAAGTCGTGGCTCCATTTTTATGTTTTTGTATAAAATCGGAGCTACGAACCTTATGGTTTCAAATTTTCCACATACCCAACACTAGTTAGCTGAATAATACACTTGCAACAAACCGCCCTTTACCATCCGGGTTTTTTGAATATTTAAAGAGAAACTATCATGAAAGTATGGTTAACCTACTTTATACATAAGAGCATATTTAACTAAAGCGTACAAGGCAATAAGTTTACACTTGCATGCATGTGATTAATTTGAAACGCGTACGAGGGTTCTAGACTTCACTTATTTTCACGGTTGAAGCTAAAAGACGCAAGGCTACGAAATAGCTTCGACCCATTTCGCAATTAAGCCATTTGCAAGAACCGAGAAGGGAGCCGAAACCGTGAACCAAGGTCGTGAAGCCATGAGCTATCGGGGCCGTAAAGCCCAAACATCAAAACATAAACTTTGAATAAGGTACGTGTGCAACTAACTAATTTGCATGAAACGATCAACAAAGGCTGCGCTGCTCTAACGTAGCTAGCCTCTCTATACCGTGGTCTAAAATCCGTCCTAGATCGTAATTACGTGGAGTTCGGTTGCGTCTCCGAACACTAATTCTGGTCCCTATTAGAGTCACTCCAAGTTGTAGTTACCTTTATTTAGGGCTCAGAGAATCAACTATTGTCTAGTTTGAGCGTTGTATGGGCACCCCGTTTTCGATTCTTTGTCCTCCCAATGCCACCTGTATATCACCTCCGTTAAACCAGAAATTTTTCTTTAATTTGGGCGCTTCCGCGCTTAGTGCTGCATTTATTGCTAGCTGTAATGGATATCGAAATTTCTCTTTTGTTACCTCTAATACCAATTCGGTCAAATTGTCTAAAAGTTTTTCACAATAATTGAGAACGCTTTCGTACAACAACGTTTTAAGAAGCTCAACAATGTGTTTCATTAAGTGAAGCACTAAATGAGTTCTGATCTAATTTTGCCACTCACGCTACGAAAATTAAGCTTACTATCTTACTACATAGAATGATGTGGTACCCGTAGGCTGTTAGTTATGTGTAGCTGTTGTATCTAAAGTTTTTTGCAGATCCCATGTCTCTAAACTGAATCTTGTTATTCTAGGCACATTATATCAAGTTGTATATATATTTATATTAGACGTTAAGTTTATCATATTATTTTAGACGTGCAATATAATTAATACGTTTTTTGACAATCGAAGGCAACGCGTGTTATTTTCAGTCGCGCAAAGCGCGACTGAAAATAGTCTCCTCCCTGCTAGCTTCCTACTTCAATGAAATTTTATGATGCATACTTGAATTGTTAAAGTTGCTAAAATAATTAACTCCTGTAAAAAATATACTTTGATGTGAGTATATGTATGAGTACTGTGATTTTCAGTCATTCAAGTAGATCCTGTGAAGTTCCTTGTTCATTGTAGTCAATTGCCCGAGTGCTCTGTTTAGACGGTGATGCTGTCCATGCGATGTCGTTCCGCTCTTTTCTATGATCCCAGTCTTTTCAGCCTCTTCTTTTATACCTTACAGTTTACGTGTATTAGGCTCTGTATTTTCACCTTATCTTCTAATTTTTGTTTCTCAGTCACATCCTAAGCTATGTCTTCATACAGCTGCCTAATAGCTGAGGTCCAGCGAAAACGTCTCCTAGCTGCTGTATCTCCACATGTTCGATAAATATTTTAAATTATACGATCTGACAAAATTGTCTCAGTTAGTTATCTAAAAGAAGAGAATTGCTTGATGAATATGTCGGGCGAGCAGAGGTTGCTGTTTTTGCTGTGATTTGTACCGCGACTATGGATATATAAGTCGGGTATATATTTTCTGATGCATATTTCAACATCAACACACTAAGCGTAATCTTTGATTAGTATTGTTTATTTCTTAAGGACATTTTAACGGAAAATTTGGCAAGGGCATATGGCACCGCTCGGGCCTTTGAAGGAAATAGTACAAAATTAGTGAGGCGTTCTATGATGTCAAACGGCTAGAGTCTGCGTAACTTTCGTAAAACTTTATTAAACAGCGAAATAAAGGTTAGTGGAACTATGTTGTTTTTGAGAAAACTATGAGTAATAAGGATAAATGATGGTATCTTACGAAAAGATAAGCTCAGATTAGTAGTTGAGCCCTCGTGCTATAAAAAATTCTGAAGATGCCAGCGAGACAACGGTTAGTAAAAGTGGTGTACCCGTCTTATTGATCAACTTGTCTTGGTAACAAGCAGAGGGAAGTTTTTATTCTTACTATGCTTACCTTTAACCTCATTAACTAGCGATATAATGCGGGGAAAACGCTTGCAAAAAGATGACCTAGGCTCCAACTTTGCAACTCTATAACATATCTGGGTGAGCACCACTACTTTTTTTGTGAATAACAGCAGAAATTAAATATTCCAGACAGTGCAATGCAATTCCATATATTGGAAGCCTTATATAGCTAGATACCGTGTCCTCGCCCTTGGTATCCGGTTTTGTAAACATATTTTTAATGAGGGGAGGAGGGCAAAGACGTGGCTCGGGGAATTATTGAGAAAAAGCTCAGAAAGGTGCGAGGCGATATTATGGAGTCTACTGCGAAAACAGGCGGACGCAGAAAAAAAGCTGAAGCGTCGGCCAAAGCATACGAAACAAGGCGAAAGATGGAAATCAAAGAAATTGAAATGAGGACACGGGATACACGGCAAAGGGACCGTAACAGATCACTCAAGCTAGTGAGCAAGCGAATAAAGAGTTTGACAGGATAACCAGAATAACTGAGAAACATAGAACTGATACATTTACCCAGGATAAAGATACTTTCTGCAGAAAGTAAAGTTTCAGCAGATAAATACAGTCACCACATTGTAAAACTTCATTAATTAACTTTGAGCTCTCCAAAGTGTTGGCATGCTCTTTGGTGAATATACAGCATTTAATGGCCTATCAGTTTATAATTTCCATTGAGAAATTGTGGAAAGATTTGAAACGCCAGGTTCACTGAAATAAGTCGCGGTGTAGAACACTACGCGGCGCTTGTTCCAATAGAAATATTGCGGCCACTGTCACCAATACTCTTGAACGAAATCCAGAGATTCCGGGCGTGCTCAACAAGAAGGGTGTCAATATGGCTCAACCTAAATTCTGCAATTAGACCTTGGACGAAAGAAACAGCTAGTGGGGAAACCAAATCTCGGAGCGCAATGCCGATTTCAGTGACAAACAATTTTTATTATGATGTCTACTTTTTTCCTGAGGAAAGTATTAATCAACAAAATTATCTTACTTGGCTCAAATATTTTTTGTGAGCCGTTTAAGAAATTTTGCCGCCATACTGTGGCAAAATTTCTTAAACGTGTGGTCTCTCATAATGCGCATATTCGTTGGTTTTCAGGACCTCTGTCCTCTGCGTAAGAATAAATATGTTTAAGTGAAAATATCCAACTAGACGCATGTTTTCGTGCCATTTTTGCGGAAAAATGCAACAAGCACCGAGCTGGACTGTGACACGGCGCCAGAGGTGCGGTCCCAACAGGAGGTTTTTCACAAATCGTTGTGTTCAAAGCACCTTTATCTTTCATTGTTGATAATCTAATTAATATTATATTCTTATAAGTAAATTATACATTTTTACTCGCTGTTTAAACTTTTTCTCAGTTCCATAAATGTTCATGATGAAAATGCCGTTTGTTTTGATCTTTATTCTTTATCGGTTTGAGCTATTGAATTCGTTTGGTGTATTTACAGAATTTGATTCATTTCGATTTTTTCGTAAGGTTCATTCACGAAAATGTAATTATTCGATGCTTTGATTCTACTATATAAAAATATAGTAGAAGCTATGACGTTTCTTTTAATGTCATAACATCATTAAGCAGGTTACCAAATCCGCAATAACCGTCATAAGTTAGTAAGAGATGCTTTAAGCAAGCGCGCAAATACAATTATTTTCATACACAAATCGAATTACAGACCAGATCATTATCATACAAAACGAAATAAGCAGGTCTCGAATGGCCTCTATAGAAAAGTACATGTCCACCAGTACCTTACCATCAATTTTTTTAAGCAAATATTAGTACTCTGAAGATTGCAGATTTTATTATCTAGTTCAATTTTGCCCAAAATCTGCTGCCAACTCATAGCGGGTGCGGTCAAAGATTGCTCTGAGATTGTAATTCTGAACGATTACATGTTTTCGTAAAATTGCCTTATAAACCGGTGCCCTATACAAAGTGACGTCTAAACACAGCAGATGTATGAAAAGCATTCTGCTCATCAATAGCAAGCCATTTGAAAAACGCTCAGATTTTAAAACCGTCATAACGCCGCGGTAACAGAGTAGCTTTGAGTCAGAGTTTGTTGAAATTGACTTGCCACTTGGAAGTCTCCTGCAAGCTTGAGTACACGAAGCGAAACTGGCCGTTGTAGATGTCGGAAAACGGTGACAGCACTCGTAACTATACATATACCAGTATATACTATATATGTACCAGCAGAGAACAAGGAGACATAATTCATAGTTAATTCGTCTTTGGCTCTTTTCGCTGCAATGATTCTTCCGTACGATAAAGCTTACCGGATGTCCTCTAGTCCAGATATTGATCATACCAGAGTTTTACCGAAATTCTGGAGATTGATTGAAGATATAACAACAAAGAGCGACGAACTCAACATTCACAAACGTGGTTGTACCGCTTATGGTCTTCTCGATTTTACACACTACAACAGCAATCAATACTCCTTTCGCTTTTTATTTACTTTTTCTCTGATAGCGTAAACTGTTGATCCTACGTCTTCAACTCCACGAGTAGAGGTTCCATTTGTCACCTCGGTTTTGTTCTGGCTAAAGATGTGTAAATTTCCTCATTACGCTCAATAGGTCTAGCTACATATTCAGACTAAAGCACCAGCTACCGTAAGCACAGCTAAAGTTTCGACTGTGGATTGAAAAATTTTATCGTAACTGTGACCGTACTCCGGGGAGAGAAGATCCTTGCTGTTTGACTTTGTTATTAAAAGTCTCTTTGTTTACAGTGTTGGTTCCCAAAACCTCGGCACGTGTTTCTACTGAGAAACAGTATTTTTCCCGATCTGCGGCTGTAAGGTTTTGGAACTCTCGCTCAGTCCCAATTGGACAGGCCTTGGACATATGTCATTTCGGACAAAATACGTTTAGAGATTTTGGGTACCAATACTGTAAACAAACAAGAGTTCTGGTGAAAGATTTTAAAAGGTATGCAATGTGCAGGAAATCAAGGGGCTCAGTAAAATAACGATTTGGGTCATGCTGTCCAGTCAGGGTCAAAAGGTCTACGTTTCGCAAACAGTGTGGTGCAAAAACGACTGTAAAGGGAGAAGAAAAATGCCGCTCCAGAGTGAGGAATGGAAGACACCACGCTAAATGGCAAGAAACGCTCATCGGTAACAGTATAGAAATTCTGCTATGTCCTGGAAGTTAAATTCGATCAAGTATGTATGGCGTTTTCTCAACAAACGAGTGACGAGTGAGAACCGCTCAGGAAATCAGCGGATAACGCAGCTGGAATACAGATTCTTGAAGCGTAGGGCTGAGACACACGCATGATAAACGCAATGCAAACAGGCATCCGCATTATGCTAGATTGAGTAGCAATAATACTCGCAGCAAAAGGTTGCATAATTATATATTAGTTTCTCCAAGTACCTCCCGGTTTTTATTCTAACGGCATATACAATTATGGTATTATTGAAAAGCGTGATATTGGCTCGGGGACCGCAGTTATCCGCATTCAAAGTCAAAAGCGTGTGAAATCAGAAGCTACCCTATTTGATCAGCCGTCGGCTGTCTATCCCATGAACGTAGCGTCCTGTAAAGGCACACTTCAAAGACACATTATCCATGCTTGTGGTGGCCATATATTTTTGGACGTATATAAAATGACTTTTGTCATTTAAAATAATTGTTTAACTTAACTTCTTTTCGACCGGATTCTGTAAAAATATAGATAAAGGTCTGACTGAGATTTTTTGGTGGCGTGTGACCATCGACAGTAAAGACAACCACTCAGAAGGTAGTAGGCTCTTTAAGATCTGATTCGACAGCACTATTTCGTTCACAAGTAACAACAGAGACATGATATCTATTAGACTGTGCAATACAATTGGTACGCTTTCCATCTATACGACGTTTTACATAGCTGTGTCATCCCCCTAATCTCCTCTTTTACAGAAATTTTCTGATACGTATTTTCGTTGCTAAAATACTTCATACTGCAGTTAATCGTTCTTGAAAAGAAACGCTCACAAAACGCGTCAAGAAATATTTTTATTTAATTAACGCATACCATCTAGGGCTACGTCAACGAAGGAACCAGTATTTAATCACACATCTATTCGATTGATTTTCTTCCGGGTTAACAAAAAAAACATGTGTACGTGTGGGAGTGCTGTATTTTTCAACAATTGTGGTAGATCATTTTGCGAATCTTTTCGATGTCTTTTTGTGCTTGAGTATTCTGTTACGATGACTTCTATGTCCACTCATAGTCACTCTTATTTGTAATTACAGTTTTTTGCTTTGCCTTTGGCGCTCTATTCACTGCTTTAGCTTCTTCATGTACGTGCGTCAGTCCTCGTATTAGCCTCTGTATTTTTACCCCGCAACTTTCTGATCTTTTTTTTGAGTCACGACATGAACTATGTCGTTATACGGCTGCCGAAATTCCGAACTGAGGTCCACCAAAGACTCTTACACCATCTTCTGTACCTCAAAGGTGTATATCTCGAGTGTTTTTTCGTAAGCTTTAAAACGGATGCTCACTAATGAGACACGCTGATTAATTGGTAGTGAAACATTTATTTAGAAAACCAAATTGCCTTGACATAACGCGTCGGACAAGCTGAAATTTTTGTTTTCGTTAGCGATCTCTTAAGGGCCTATCGGCATATGGCACCGGCTATATGCTTCACTGTCATATAGTTTTGCAGCCTGCATCAAACTGGGCAGCTAGAGCCTCCGTACTTTCCGATAAACATAATACCGAGATACTAAGTGGCCACATATTACAATTACGTGCCCTTTAAGGACAATTCAATGGAGAACTTAGCAAGGGCGTGTGGCACCGTTCGAGCCCGTGAAAGTAATAGTACCGAAAGACATGATGAATTACGCTATAACGCTTGGGCGTAAAGTCTACGCACACTGTGAAAAGTGTTATTACACCGATAAAGAAAGATTAGTTGAACTTTCGATAAAGCTACGCGTCATAAGAACCGATAGCAGTAGCTTGCAAAAAGTAAATTTAAGTTTGCAGTTAATCTTTTTCGTTACAACAAAATCGGAACTATGAAATTTTTTAAAAAGCTAGTAACCGTCGTGTTACCAGTTTCGGAGAACAAATTATCTAGAGTAGAAAGGCTTATATCTTTTCAATAAAAGTTCCACTCCTCTTCCTACAATATGTTTTGGGCAATGCAATATAATTGGAACGCTCTCCAGAAACTTCTCTCAAGATATAGATGCTTCACGGAAATCTTCTTGATAACCGGACGACGAGAGAGAGATAAGTAAATAGAGGAGTTACAGAGACAATATTAAAACAGTGCTGGATGGAAACACACAGTCTTATGATAGAGCTGATGGACATAGAAGAATCGGCTGAATCGGTGGATCAAGCGCTGGAAGCAAAGCAAGAAACTGGAATCGAAAGCAAGAGAATACCAACACTGGATGGAGAACTAGCGCTGTCTTAACAATATACTCAAACAGTCGAACTTTACAGTATGAAATTGTACTCAAACTTGTAATTCTATTCCACTTGGACGTGTCTTTGACGTTAGCGGTAAAATCATCTATAGTGATAGGGTTCGCTTTATTATTGGGAAAGTGCAAATGAATTGTCGTATCTTGGGACGAATCCTAACGTAATTCATAAACAGTGTTTATACACATTATACATCTAAATTACCTGGGCAGTGATTTTTCATAAGGGGGCTATTCGTAGACCTCTATGACTTTCCGATTTATGCCTCTAGATTTCTATTTGTAATGTCATTCGAAAAGCAAAATGTGTGCTCATAATTTGACGATTCTTGACAAGCTGAGGATCAGTATTAAAGAGTGTATTAATGGAGTTGACAAGTATTTATGTTTAGCTATCATCGAAAATTCGCCACAGTGCAGCTTTATAATACGGAGTTTTAACGCAAAGCATTACAGTGGGATCTTACAAAATAAAGCTTAAATACTTTCCTACCAAAGCATGCCTTTGTTTTGCAAAAAATTTAGCAGCTGCATCATTTAGAGTGCTGGACTAGACTGGCCTCTCGCCCGTCAGATTAGTGCGAAGCCAATCCGGCATTATCATAGTTGCCCGCTTATATTTATATAATGCATTTTTGTATGTCGCAGCCCCAGTGTAAAAAATGTCTAATATGGTCTTCATCACTTGATAGTTTGAACTATTCTTTGTAGCTAAGATTAGTGTTACCATCGCCTGTGGCTTCGCCTGTCCAGCTGGTTGTATTAAAAATTGCTGCAAAGTTCAAGGTGTAAAGTACAAGATACAATGCGGGCCATAGATAGTATTAATACTGTTATACTGACTACAGTCTTAATATTGCAGGTTCATTTTTACTTGTTTATGCGAGGGTAATTAGTGTCTGAAACCGTTTATTACGACTGTTCTTAGAAATGATAAGAGCAAGCGAAAACGGCTTATGTCGAGGAATTAATGCACATACATCGATCACTCACAATTATAATTCCGAACAACAAGCTGTCATTTTGTGTTTTCCATGCATCTCTGCTCTGAACATCTCTGTTTTTCCATGGAAAAAAGTTTTAACTGATTATATAGTTACCCCCGTTATATCAAAATAACAAGCAGTTTCATTACCATTGCGTCTACTCCTTACATAGATAATGTTGGAGCTCCTCGGTGGTACGCTTGTATTGTAATCGACGACAGAATTGGCGTGCATGACGCCTGGATTTAACTTATTCTATGTGCCTACAATATTTTGCACCGTTTTGAGCTGCGCAACAAAGAAACAATTCTTTGGGAGCATTATCTCGCTAAAGGCAATTTTAGTGCGGTTTAAAATGTCATATACGTTTTGAATTTTTCAGTTGACATGGCTGGCAAATGGGAAAGAAAGAATTAAGATATAGACAGCGCGCGCCGCTTGAGAAGAGAATTTTCTTACCAGAAACAACCTCATGAGCTACAAGCCGAACATTGTTACATTAGTACTATATCAAAAGATAATCTAATATTCAAACGTAGCAAGAATGAAATGGTAAGATCAAATTTCTTATGCCCTGGTTCCACGGGGAGTTGAGAAGAGTGCCAATAACGTCACATTGTTTCACGGTAAAGCTTTTGAGGGCAAGCTCATCGTTTTATGTAGCGAGGCCTTTAAAACATGTTCGAAAGAGAGAACACTATTCAGACTATCACCCATGAGTGGGCGGATTCCGTTAACGACGCTAGACCATTAACGAAGCTCTCCGCTCCGCTGCGCGTTTTGGTTCTGCTAAGTGGCGAGCTAAATTTGCATTTGCTGGGTTCACACTAGTCAATAAGAGATTCCTAGTGGGGGCGATTTTGGGTCCCTTTCAAGAGGTGGCACCATTGCGAGAACAAAAGATATGGTTAGGAGAAAAGTCTGTCCTAAGCTTTCTTCTACCACACTGATCGCGTCCTTCTACAGTTCGACAAAAAATTCTATCTGCCTCGGTTCTGTACGCAGTACATATAATGCTGTGATACATGAGGGAAGCCTTACTTTCTGCTTCAAACGACTAAAATTAGGGAACATGGGCATTTTTTTCATAAAGAATTGGTTTAGAAGGTCTTTGAATAGGTCGAGAATTTAGCTGCTAAACGTAAGGATTTGAATAAGTGCGTCAACAGCAAAAATACACGCTTTCATAACTACCTAGCTCTCTCTCTCTCTTGGAAGAAAAAAGCGTGGTTTGAGTTGCCGACCTCTTTCAAAACGCTGGTTGAAATCGCTTAAAACAGATGATGTGGAGATTCTTTTTGGTGCATTTCAGAAGATCTAACAGCCGGCCAACTAATTTTGAAAAACTCGTGAGAAAAACTTCAGTCGCTATGTACTCGTTTATCCGCCGTTCGGAGGCTACGGCCTCGGAAAATTCGATAACTCTTCGAAGCTAAGATATTACATACCTTGTAGGTAATTGTATAATAATATTAGAGTGATGGAACAGATTTCTGTGTATGCATATACTTGCTTCGATATTTATCTGTTGTTACAAGAATTATATATTAATATTGTGGGAGTACTGCTTTTCTCTGCCGGTTCTTTTCTGAATGAAAGCTTTGTAAGCAATACCTTACGAATAAACTACGTGTGTATTGCATATTTTGTGGCTGCTGATAAATTCAATGGTACTGTTTGTGTTGAATAATATCAAGATAATTTGTATTCAGGTCTTTACTTGACGTGAAAAGTCGGCTAATAGTACCATAATATATAATAAATACGAAAAAATAAGTTTAAATTGAATTGTAGCAATATACGTAAGCAGTGTAAATATCCATGTGCAGCCTCGTATATTATTATTACGGATAATTACGAAGCTGTATGTCTCCGCCAATACAGATACTCATGATAAAGAGGGAGATACTTTTGAAAAAATTTAAGTGGTGTACTGCTTGCAGTTTCGTCAATAAATCAGCATTGTACCGTACTACATTGTTATTATCCAAAGTAAAACGAGCTTTAAAAAAGTAAAAATTGCCAATGGCCGAAAGATTTGCAGTTTTAACCTAACTGTAATGGGCGTTGGATAATGGCTATCTTAAACGTCTTGTTTCTAAAAATAGTTTTTCTAAAAAATATTCTTTGGACCCTTTGCGTTTTAAGCTCGGGTGGTATTTGACTGTCAAAAACGGTTAATCGACTACCCAGGCGGATAGTGTCTTCAATAGCTGCAGTTGACTATTCACTTAATTATAAATAGAATAAATCAATTAAAAGTCTGTATGAAAAGTACAAGTGTTTATCGCTCTGATGGTTGACCCTGATTAAATAAATATATACTTCATGTAGCATTCACTATTCTTTGCACACTTGATCTAGTGACTGTCGCATTGTAGAATATGGGAACCGTCTGCCTACACCTACAATTACTTTCATATTAAATGTTTCCAAAATTGCAGTACAGCTTAGCTCAATATATATATGTCGATTTAAAAAATTCGATCAGGAAAAATAGTTCTTTAGGGCAGACACACCTATCGTAAATTTCAATGGAAACCTTGATTGTTATTTAAACGTGAAACATATTTAACTAAATGAACACCTACGTCTGAATTTTAAAATAGTTATTTTAAATGTTTCATTAGTATTAGAAGGATATGTCACAATATTAGAATAATTAACGAGCAGCCGTTTAGATGTAGAGTGTCAAAAATGCTAAGATAACACACTAATCAGAATAATTGGGGTTGTTACGCACTTTTTGTTTGATGCTTCCTGCATCAGAATATCTTCTGGAACAATCAGTTGTACTGATTCGGCAGAATTCGCATGATTAATGTCTAAAGTTTTTTATGTTTAGCTGCATCATTGATCTCTTGTTGTTACTCTTCACTTTTCGGTAGGGTTTTCTAGTTTTCTAGGTGATTTTCGCATAACGCTGCCTGTTTATAGCTAATCCTGCTGTGTGACTCGAAAAACATATATCCACGTGTAAGTGGAGCTGCGTTACAAGAATATTCAAGATAAAATTAGTGAAAAAGTTATTCATAAATTATAAACGCGGTTATACATATGAAATGCGTCCAGTGGCCAGACCATATGTATAAAAACGTTCCGAATGAAAAATGTGTTGTGCAATACACGCATTCGTGCTGGACATGTAGATTAACCAATGTCGGAACTTCTATTAGGAATTTAGTTAAGAATGGAATAAAAAACTTCTAAATTCTTAAATGCATGAAGACTTAAACCTTAAAAACTTAAATTCACGAAAAGCTTAAAAGCTTGAAATTTCCGAACAAGAATTAAAAAGACATAACCAAAGCTTGATTCTTTTGAAGGTAATGAAGACTAGAGATGTTTCAGTCATACGCTTGCCAGGAAAGTACTTAATAGTTCATCCTCTCCGTCTGTTTGGTCTTTTCCGAGCATGTAAAGGATGTAAAATACCGTAACCGTGTCGATGCCCGTTGCGGAGCTTGCAAAAAGCTCGAAATTCCTGAAAAAGGACAAGGAAGACATAATGCCTAATTCCTTCAGATATTATTGAGGACTAATAAGGCTTATTGAGGATTTTTTCTAGATATATGGATATTAAAAACATTTGCAATTTTAAATACTATTAGAAAATAGTAAAGACATCACGAAAACAAAGTAAAACATTCACACTTGCATGCATTCGACTCATTAGGAAAGCATAAGTGTACTTCACATAGCTTTCACTTATTTTCATAGTTGAAAGTAAGGACTGCAATATCACGAAGTAGTTTTGGCCCGCCCGCAACATTGAAGCCAACCCATTTGGAAAACGAAATATAGCGCCTAAACCGCGAATTGAGGCCACAAAAATATTGGCTGAAAATATGTGTACTAAGCGCAAAACAACAATTTTGAACCACTTATTGACCTAAATTCCGTCGCAATTTTTTACCATACTTTTGTAGAGTGTCCGATTGATTTTACGCTTTACCTTGATGCGAGAATTTATTTGATATTTATGAGAATTACTTTAAATTTTAGTTATTCAATTTACGATTTAGAAAAGTAACTATTTTGTAATTCTTCCTATGTTGTTTAGACGACTCGTGTTCGGCTCCAATGACTTCTCAATATTATGTCTGTATAATATTATGTCTCATTAGATCACAAGTTGCGTAACGTTACCGCTTCTTTAGCTGCAGGCGTAACGTGGCGATTCGATTAATGGTCTCTCTGTTCGGACTTTATATGAATTTAGCCGCTGTATTTTTCTTCACAATAAGTGGAAGTTCCTTTGTACTAACGACAATTCTTTATCTTTAGCCGCATGCACAATTGGTTGGCATAAACTGGACATCTTATGCTTGAAACGTTCTTGGCGCTTTTGCCAGGATCAAAGTGTACTATCTGAAACAAAGCTGCTGTGTCTTACGAACATCACAATTTATCTTTGAAGATTTCAAAGCCATTCCTTCAAGGCACCTATTGCATAAACTTGACATAATCCCCACATTTCAAGACAAGTAAAATTATCTGTACTCCGGACATTTTCGAATATTCAAAGAATTACATCTCGTTAAAATTTTTCAGATTCTACCATGGGAAAACCACATTAGATAATTTATTTGGAATACACTTAATGTCGAATTAAATAGGTTTTAATATTTAGCTTTTGCGCACTTTTCAAAACGACACACAGGCATAAGGTTTCAGTTTAATAATACGCGGCCATCAACAAGGAACATGACCATTTAGAATTGTTCAAAAGCAACGCAAGTTTTATCTCTGAGATTGCATTCAGTAGCGCAACTTTCATCAAAAACAAGAACAGAGATGTGATATATTCAGTCGTCCTTCTAGATTCAAAATCAATTCGTGTTATACAAAACATTAGCGTTCGTATATGTAGGAGTACTGCTATTTTCAATATGTCCAGTAGGTGACCCTACGAAACTTCCCATTTATCGTGGTCACCTGCTAAGTGTTAAGGCGGCATCGCCATCCATTCAGTATTGCTCCGTTTTTGTCTGATTCCTGCCTTCCGCGTTGCTTGGAGCCGTACTAGCTTCTTCCCTTATTCCCATTTATTTCCGTGCACTACATTTTATATTTCATTAATCTTCTCCTCTTGGTCATTTATGGAAATACATCCTTGTATTGTTGTCAATCCTCTGAATCGACATCCATCGCAATCCTTCATAATATATTATACCTCAGAGATGAGATCTTATGTTTTTCCCCATGGTGTAATTTAAATCATTGCATCATGTTTCTTGGATATTCTTCAACAATGTCTGCCACATGTCGTTCTTAAAAATAAGAAGTTCGATTCGTTTAATTGAGGACAACTGGGTTATGGCATTTACCTGGCGGCCTTTGATTGGTCATTTATCTAAGTGCCTTGATATACAACTTCGGACGAGCAGAGATTGCTTCTTTCGCTAGTGATCCGTTCTGCGGGTACCACAGCTGCCGACATATACCGGTATATGGTAACAAGATTGATTTCAAATTTTCTTCGCATCAAAGCAAAATCGCATCTTACACTTAATGTATTTCATAAATATAAAAATATTTCATAGAAATATTTCATAAAATCTCGAAGTGTTTTAGACCACACGCTTTCAAAACGACTGCATCGGAACTGTTATGTAATATTAGAGTTTTGAAAGGATCACGCGTTTCAATTAAAGTAATACAGAAAAGTTTGGTGAGATTGGAGTGGATGTTGACTTTTCCACGGGTTTCAATGACATTTTGAACAATTATCACTATCCACTCTCGACTCTACGGCACATTTTTGCTACTTAGATGGCATATAATAATTTATTATTCCAATTTTTGCGGAAGCATATCTGCAAATAGGAACTGACAAAGAATTAAAACCATTACTTGCTTTTAATACATCGAAAGGCTTTTATCGGTACAACAAATCTCCGTTTGGGGAAGAGGCCCCCGCTGTTTCTCGAGCAGTCGTAAACATAATTCCGGCAGGCCTGACAGGGGATTTTGCCAGTCTAGATAATATTATGGTAACCGTCTCAATTGTTAGAGACCAAAGTGATAAGCGTACACAGCTTTTTTCACGAATTAAAACTTGGCTTTAAAATAACTCCTATCCTAAGAAGATAGGGGTAGTAAACATGGGATCAGCCGCCAACGTATCCGAGCTTAGATCACTGTTAGGTATGATTACCTTATGTTAGTTATGATTACATTATTATAAGAAAAGTTGAAAACCACTTGATAGGCTCCTTTACAAAAATTTGGATCACTAAAGGAAGTTGAAAAAGTTTGTAAAAAATTAAATTTGTACTAACACATTACGATTGCCTACTGCCAATGATCGTTGCGCCTAACGCAAGTCAGCATGATATCAGTGCGGTACTTCTTCACCGATATCCTAATGAACAATAGAAAGCAATATAACACGCTAGTAGGTCTTAAAGCAAATCAGAACAGGGAAATACCCAGGCTAAATCGAAAACTTGACATTTGTATCGGTATGTCAGAGATTCTGTAAATTCATTTATAGAAAAAAATTTATTTTCATTGCCGATTGTAAGTCACTCTTAGGTATTTGCTATAGTAAACAGAGGAACGATATAAACATCCGTGAATCCCTTGCAGAGACGGGTTAAATCTCTACAAGGCTATCACTTTGAAATATATTATAAAAATATTACCGATTTCAGTAACGTAGGCGCATTATCACGCTTTATATCACTGAACCACAGGCTTACAAACAACCGAAATACGGAGTAGTTGTATAAGTTGCAAGCTTATCTTTGGAGATAAGTTATTGCTTGCCGACATCCGTTATGAAACCGTCAACGACATAACGGTTCAAAGAGTGATCAACTACATATCTTATATGTATTTTCTATATTTTTTTTCTTATATTTATCGTTGACTATTTATCTTATAAATAGCCACGAAATAAAAAACTTTGATGAACGGATTTGTTTTTATACTAGAAAATATTCATTGTCTATCGGAAAAAAATGCACGTTTTTAATGGTGGAGTCGTGATACTAAAACTGCCATAACGTAAGTTTTAGCAAATTACACTGCGTAAAGAAGACATCTTAGGGTCTTAACGATCACCACAATTATGCAGATATTGGTGCAGATGTCGGAAGTACGGTTATAATATTTCCAGATGGTTCTAACCAGTCTGGAACTTCCAGCAGTGTACCTGGTACCGGGTAAACTACTGGCCTACATCTACTCGAGCCTTCGCAAGAGTACTTGGATTTCGCTGGTCTTGTAGAAGGGAAAATGTTCCCAACTTCTATAGGTGATTATTCTAGGTGGCCTGAAATTTACGCTATGAATACAGCACTTACGATCACTGCCAGGCGTGTACTACAACAAATATTTCCTGTTTTGATAAGTGCTTCACCATAGTGACAAACAAGGGGACACAGTTTACAGTTTAAATGTCGAAGCCTTCACAAAATCCGTGGGATCATATACTTGGGAACGGCTTTAGTTCACCAAGTTATTTCGCCTTCAGACGGACGGATCAACTGAACAATTTGTGGGCATACTGAACCAGATTTAAAAAACTAAGGAGATCGAAAGACTCCGATTCCACCCGTGATTTATTCATAGGGTCCTATAGAAATTGCTTAGACGTAATGGGGACAACCTCATCGGAACTGTTTGTAAGACGAAAGCTTTGAATAGGAGAATGTGGTTGATAGTCTCTTTCCACTATTTGTATCTACTATTTGTTCCACTATTTGGTCAACTACATGATCTCGAAAACATCCCACACAAGTCTATGTAAAAATCTATAGAGCATCCTGAAATCGGGGTACGAGACTTCAAAAGCAAAATCATTCAAACTGGTTATTAGGAGTGATCTAAACACGAACTAGAAACATTATTGGAACGTAATTGTGCGTCAAGAGAATAATACGGAGTGAGTACAACGTATAGACCAACTAGGACAAGCCTTTCCTAAATACAACACTAGGAGGACCACTAGAAAGACGAGAACTGGGTTAAGACGCCACCACGTAATACGACTCCGATCTTTCCGAGAATTGTTAATACATACAAAGAAGCATTATTCGGAACACAAACGTTATTGAAGAAAGCCTTGAAGGCGTGACGTGGGGCTTTAACGCGGCCCTATATCTAGGGGGATTCGTTGTTTTGTTCCCATAACAGGAATCACTATTTGATTGATCTCTACATAAACATAAACAGTCTTAATTTCTAAATATATCCATTTATATGGTATATATGATGAGAACAATAAAACAGTGATGCATGTTATGGAGGCAAATAATCTGCAACTAAATGCTGACGTTTGTACATATATGTTTATATACATACAAGAGAACAATCAAGTAGTGATTCCTGCTGTAAGACAACGAAAATTTTTAAAGATAGAGCTGCTTGTCTGTATGATACTTATTATAGCGTGACCTATCAAAGCGAAACGTGAATCGTAAAGCGAAATCGAAGAGAAGAGCGACAACGATGCATAACGAAGTCGTCTCAGCGGAATACTCGGTATACGGAATAACAGATATACACTAAACGAGGAGCTTCACTCGTACGTAGTAGTCGCACATATACTCATGTTGGAGATATTCGTCCAGAATGCAAGATCTTCATGTTTTGTTTTTGCAAAATATCTCCAAAAAAACACTGGAGTGTTCTTAGATCAATACGCCACTATCAATAATTCATCTGGGTACGAATAACTCATCTTTACTATTAATTAGTTTAACGCATATCCCATTTTCTGAAAAGGTTTGCTTTGAACTCTTCAATCGCTGAGCGTGTGAAAAGAGTGAACCGAGTAATGTCAGAGGGATTCCCGTAGGACAAGTCGGCGGTTGCCGGCACAAAATAGGTTCACCTAACATATAAGATTCATTTTTTGCTTGGAAAGCCGCTGAATAAGAAACTTCACGGGATAAAACGTAGTATACGCACACATACACATGGTAATTTTAAGAAGACCCCGATTCCCGTTTTTAAATCTAGGTTTTCAGTGCTGGCATACCCTTTGATTAATACACGGCATTATACTAGGCCTCCTGGATCGATTACACCGTTTTGTCATTTCTTGTGATGAAAGCCACTTTTGTTTTGAAAAAAGTGTAAGAGAGCAAAGCGGTAGCCTTTGGGCAACCATACATCCTTACTATTTTCGCGACTTACGTATAGTCAGTATGTCTATTATACACCTGGAAACAAAACATGCTGGCGTGTGATTTCTCCCTGGAAGGATATTCGCAGATTTCCAGCCGTTTAGTTAATGCCGATGAGATATCTACATTCAAGTATTTTGAAGAGCAAGACGTAAGCTGAGAATCTGAAGACCACTACCAAATTACTGACGGTCACCAATTCGCTACACCGCACCAATATGCCACATCACACGTGAGACCCTATTTACAAAATAAAGCATGTTTTTATAAGTGTATTGCTTAATCCGAGTTAGATTAGATTGGCCTGTAGCGCTTAAGGCATACACTCAACTTGACATTCGATACTATCAGATTTAAAGGTAAGTGTTTGGTTGTCTTCACTTAACAATTTTGTTGAACTCGGTGGCTTGATGCATTCCGAGTGCGCCTTGAGACTGAAAGGAAAGACGTACGGGTTCAATCCCCGCCGTTGCACATTTACATTTATGGGGTACGTCTTACGACGTAATGCAAAAAGCGGTACCATGGATGTTAAATGTTGGCTGATTCTCATCCCTAAAAAATATCTGTGATTGCATGTCGCAATCCCGTAATAAGCTATATTAAATTTGATTATGGCTTTTAGTCCCTAATGTTTTCTTTAGTTTTTTCATTAGTTTGTCTTTAATTTCTTTCACTCTTCTTTAGTTTTCTTTATTTAATTGAGCCGGTGATTTTTTATTTAGGTTTTTTTTGGGGCGATTCTACCTTCTATCTTTTGTAGCTTACCTATGATTCCACCTATCCTCTGCGGCTGCTTGGATTAAACCCATGTGTTAAGCTCAAGGTGCAAAATACAAAATAAAGTTCCAATGTGCTTCACAGATAGTATAAATACTGTAATACTAATTTGTTCTATTTGCATGCTCAAGTGTGAATCACCTAACCACGAGCAGCTTTAGCCCGGATGGGAACGAATGACAGCAGTATATATATATAGAAGAATAAATATACATACATCAATCGCTTACAGACAGTTACAATTCCTAATAACATTTCCTTATAGTTATTCCGATAGGCGCTTACTCAAGTAATCAAAATGCTGCTTCCAGGGTCGCAGTTGTACAACATTGACGTGTATGACATACGGATCCAGCATGTTATACATGCGATCCTACAGCGATTGTAGCATACACGTCTTGAGTTAAGGTTGAGAGAAAACATTCTGCGAACGCGTAATTCGTTTAACCGAGGTTTCAACCGTTATTATCGAAGGTCTTGCCGTTTACTTAGTTATTTCATTATATACTTTTTTGGATTATTGGTCGGACAATTTTGATTTGAACGACTTTTGAAATTGCAAGGTCTGTGGTCTCTTTCGACGAAAGGTCCATTCGTCATATTATCATGCGTCTATCTCCATTTTTCAAGAGAATTTATCATAGGTGCCCGATTTCCGTAACGTGCACGAGTTAGTAGTAATAGCAAAGTTCAGTGTGGTAATGAAGTTTCAAAGGTATTTTTAAAGATTGTGGTATGCGGAAGCGAAATCACTAGAAATTAAAATACGGGGCGGAGAAAGCCGTGCTGCTTGAAAAAACGTTTTAAGATAAGTGTATTACAGTATCTGTACTGCAGTAGAAATTACTAGCTAAAATAATTGTAACAACTAAAAAGCTTACATGTGATCTTGTCAAACCCTACTCATACCTCTGCGCGGTTTGGGAAAACAGGAAACGATTAAATCTTCATGCTAAATGAACACTGCTAAGGATACCTGTATCACTTGGCGTGCCATGCTGACATGCCATTCGAACTTGAGAATGTAGGATCTCTCATAAGAACAACAAAGACGGAGGGAGAAAGCTAAGAAAGAGAAAGAGACTTTACAAGAAAAAATGGTCTTCTACAGCAGGCACATTTATCGTACATCTGCCAACGCGGTCTTTTAATTTTTAAAATTAAACAGAATGGTTCATTCGTCGGGCTCACTGTCGTAGATCTAGGCCATCTAAATTAGATGTAACAACAAAATAGCAAATGATTGACAACTGAATAGCTCAAGCATTAACGAGGCGAAACGTGTAAGAAAAAAGAACTAAATAGTGTTTTAACATCGAGGATTCAAACCAGAAGCCTTAATCCCTAAACAGCTTAGTGCAATAAACCGCAATAAACTATCCGCGCTTCTTTAAGGTTTAATAGAGCAATCACTGCCGCCGAATGCGTGGTTTTGTAGTATTAATTCCCTCTTTGTTGCAAAAGACGTTCTTGATTAAAGCATAACGAGTAAACCATCCCACGTCGGCATGCATGTGAATGCTAAGTACACTCTGGGCTTAATTTGTTTTCAGAGTTAGAACGAACCCCCTGAATGTTGAGTTTGTTTTAAACCGATTTTGTTTGAGAGATGAGGCATGATGAAAGCGCGGAAGCAGAAGGTCAAAGGAATTTCAATGTAGACACCAGACTTATAGACGACGAAAGTGTTGGGACAGACAAGATTTAACTTCCTGAGGAGGTAAATGTGACTTTCCAGAAAATTCTAAATAGAGATACGATAAAGATAGAAATAAATTGACCCAAGAGGAACTTGGCGCGAACCTACTTAATCACCACACGGCTCGAATAGCGCCTCGCTGAAACTGTGCTGCTACAGAAGCCACTCTTAGCTCACCCCGGCGGCAACAGTTGCAAAGTTATCCCAGCGAGGCATTATTCAAAAAAGGCCAAAAAATAAATATTAAAAACACCGACTGACACGCCGTCATTTAATAGGATTAGTACCGTACAAGTGAACCTCACCCGCAGACTCACCCACGACCTACCAGAGGTGGCGCCTTGAGACAGATCCATGTATATAATCCATAGACGCCTTGTTAGCGAGTCTAACTTGGCACTGGTTAAGTGAAGAGACTGCCCGTAGATGAGGAAGACAATGATATGAGATGTTGTCATGGAGGCATACAAAGTAGGGCCAATTGCGTACCGGGGTATTTAGAAAGCTACCTAAGCCAGTTTTAGGTAGATAAGGACTCGAGGAACAGTGATAAATTGGTTATCACGACTTCTGCGCGGCGTCCCCGGCCTGCGGTAGAGAACAACTGGCAAGAGTAGAGAGCTATTTCAGGAGGTGGCCGATCGCAGATGTGTTAGTCGTAAACAATGGCCGAACAATCGCCCCGATATACGTGATGTTATATATATATATATAAGTATCGCAGGATGGCTGTCTTTAGCAAGATTTATTTATTATTTAGTGATTATCGCTAGGTCGTCTATATCATGCCCCAATGACCTAGGTCAAAATCAGGCCCATGAGCCCCCGGTTAGAAAAGATAGATGAGAGTGAACTTAAAAGTATTAGTAAAGATGACAGAGCGTCGGGCGGTGGGAGTCGCGACGTCTGGCGAACACAACCTTGGTCGCACGCTGACTCAGGTCTGTAACGAGGTCTCTAGAGGAAGATTCATGAGGATCCACCCACCGGCTGAATCGAGAAGAGCGGGTGCTCGTGCCAACTGTAATTGCACTAAATGGGTTCCAGCGCACGGGCAATATTCGGACGAAGAAACGGAGGTACTGCAGCGTATAGAAGGACCTGGGAACACTTAGCAAAGTAAGGAATAGTAACGCAAATAGTTCTCTGAGAAAATCGAGAGCTCTAGTAATAGTGAGAAAGTACGAGAGCGGACAGAACGAAAGACGAAGTAAGCCATGGAGGAAGCCGTATTGTGGCTAGAACGCGACGGTCTATAGTTGCCTGTACAAGAGACACAAGCCATATATTTCATCAGACGAAAGAAGATTTGACCGATAGCGATCAGCCTAGATCGGGTCGTTGACTTAACAGCGAGGAAAGTGAAGTCGATAAGTGGGGGAGTTTAGTGCTAATTGTGTCGGAATTGTACGAGATTCCAAAACGGAAACCGGCTCCCCTGAACGAATAATTGGAGAGTCACTATTTAAAAATTTTCGGGAATGAAGAACAACATTAGCTATAGTTGAAAGTAGAACATGAAGGTTCTGCCTCCATAACGTGATTTCTAAGGAAAATGCGACACGTTTGACTTTCCTTCGGTTTGATGGACCACCGAAACAGCTATATCACAAACGACTTCACATAGACATGCCTATGCCCCGGACTGTCGTGGGAGTAGTGAAAGGAAGGTAAGGGGGTTAGAGGAAGATCAGGTTTTCATCAAAAAGGTAAGTGAAAGAGCAAGTTTTTTTATCAAAGAAGAGCTCTAAAGAGGAGATTTCTACCGAGAAAATAATCAGAAAGCTGGAGCGCAAATTTTTAAATTTAATATTATTGTTCGTTGGTCCTGCTATAGCTTCACGCACACGTTACCTCGTAATTTTTCTAGATGTGCTTTCTATATAATTGGAACGATTTAATTCACGAATTCCTACTAAGTAACACGGAAATTTTCTATGGTTTCTGAAGCTAATGAAATGGCAATGTAGAAAGCATTTTGCATTTAAGTGCTTGAAAATATTCATCAAAAAATTTCACTGTTCCCCCATTCAAGTTTTCAATGAGGCCGGTTTAGGGGCTAGGGATTAAAAATAGCTGTTTTACAATTCGATCGTTTGCATTTAATGCAAAAAATGTTCCAAAATGAGACCGCTCAAGCATGCTCGGGTGTACTGAAAATGTTTTTGCTAGCTCTAAAAATTTTGCAGCGGGTAAACGTAGACTATGATGCACATTCTCGTATTGAGAGTGATTTCAATCGCGGTACGGTAGTACATTGTTGGGACAGAGGCGTCTTCAGTCACCAGCGTTCGAGCAACGTGTGTCAATGAGTAGTAAATTGCGTCCAGCAGGTAACGTTAGCATTCTTATTTATGTCTGCCAATCGCTGCATCGTAATCAGACGATAATATGATACTCAGTCCTAGGACCAAGCTATGCTCATTTAAACCCTTCCTGAATCCTCCTGCCAAATCGACCCCAGACCACTTTATCGCCAGACCTTCAAGACTGCTTTGTTGCAGCCGATAAGCGGGCTTTTGAAGGCTTTGCTGGAAATACTTTGCGAAACTATCAGTGTGAGTACCAGTGTGGATAGCCTTCATCGGGGAATTCAAAGTTCTGTTTGAAACCTGCTGTTTCAGTCATTCATAACAACGACAGAATTGCGTGCTACACTAACCATTGCTCTTAGTAAGCGGCAAAATGCTACATCCATTAAATGCGCGTGCGATTTTTATCATAGGCAATAGCTATCCGTATTACTGCCATGAAATGGCGGCTCGAAAGCTATGTTATTTCCGGACTGTATTATATCTAGTAATAATACGGCATTATACAGTGTCAATCTGACACCAGGGGAACTCAACACACCGCTGATTTGTTTTTGGCCCCATGAATACGAGCTGTTTTAAATATACTTTTGTTTGTAAGGGACAAGAATGAAAGAATATGCAAATAATTAGCTACATCTGTGAATTTACCGACGTTATTAAAGCATTTAATCAACTGAAAGCCTCATCATCACCCTATCCATCACTTTCGGGTGGAAGTCCGCCGCTTTAGTTCGATAGTGTTTAATCTTGAGTGTTTAATCAATAGTATTTAATCGCTCTACAGAGGCAGGCATAAAAGTGTGATGACTGACCATTAGCCAACATATAATGTCCACGGTATCACTATCGTATTCTATTGTAAAACACTCGAAGGTACCAACTACCGAGGAGTTTAGCGGCTGGCTGGTCAGTTATTGCTTAACTACGTTCCGTTATGCTTCCACCCTCCACTAACAATAATCTCTATGTCCCTTACAAGAACAACATATCACTAAATATACATTATTTTTGTAAACAAAAAGTTTAAAAGTAACGCCTACCCTACGTATGGTGCCCTCAGATTAATTAATATTTATGGGCGTGTCGGCCCTGTTTAACGCTGCGTTCCACTTTAAACAACATTTTATTGCTATGACTGGTTGGATGTTTTGCGGTCAACGCTGGGAACGCGTTCAGCCTGTGCACAGCGAGGAATAGTTGAGCGCAGTAAACACTTTCAACACTATTTCAGCAGGATCATTCATGTCATTTACCTGTTTGGACAAGAACGCTAAGAATCGTCGACTCATGTAACAGCAAGTAATGACGCTTGCCTGACTGCCAGTGGTTGCGCTGAGCTTCTTGTAGACGCCCCGCCTTATTGCTGGCATGCTCGACGTAACGGCGATGTCGTAACCGCCACAATATCTTGGCTTGAGCTGTCTTTTAATTTGCAAATCCAAATTGCCAGACGGCATTAGTCTAGCTGAAACTCCACATTGTTGAAAAATTGAGCCAAACATATTCATGTCCGACGCGCTCCGCCCTGGTTCTGCGAGGGGTGGCGTAAATTTCTGATTCGTCTCTACGAGAATCACGATTTTCCCAGAGACAACGGACTAAATAGCATTCTCGGAATTCCTAGTTCAAAACTAGAGAACAGCGTAGCCTGTAAAATACCAACATGTGGTGATCTTGAAATGGTGGTAAATAAACTATAAAGACATCGAGTACTCAGTCGATTCCAGCCAGCTGAGAGAAATAGGTGCACGGGGAATCACCGATGGGCCTAGCTCATTAATAGAAGTTGAACTACGAACTAAATCGAAAGAACCGTCTTTGTGCAATGCAGTGAAGTAAGAGAAAGTGAGGCAACCTAGAAGACATCATTCAGCATCCCACGTATCGGTTTCAAATAAAATAACCAATTAACGGCATATATCATACCTTTCGCTCCTTCTATCTTTGTCCTTACCCAAGGTTATTGAAATCTGTTTTTCTTAACATTGCGTTTATTAGCATAGACTTTTCAGACGACAAGCGCCGGTTGAGTATGTGTCTACTTTGAAACTTAACTCGAACTTGAAATTTAACGTGAGCCTGTGTATAATGATGAGCAAAAATTGCTTTTGACAAATAAGACTCTATCCTCGTTGACCCTCGTAGACCTACGTTTACTTGTGATTGTTGCCCGATACGTTCTACGCTTTAGGGTTCAATGAATATATGCTTCTGGCCTAAAGCTCGAGCTCGGTGGCTTGGTGCATTCGTATGCGCCTTGCGACTGGAGGAGACACGTAGGTGCACGGGTCGATCCCCGCCGGTGCACATTTACATTTATATGGGGTGCGTCTTCCGAAGTAATGCAAAAACTACTACCGTAAACGTTAAATGTTGGCTGACGGTCAGCTTTACAAAAAAAATATTTTTTTGGCCTAAAGCTAATGCCTTCAAATTAGCCTCATAACTTTACAACAAATATACATATATATATATATATATATATATTACACAGTTAGTTGAATATATATATATATATATATATATATTACACAGTTAGTTGAAAAATATATTTTCTATTTAACCTATTCAACGTGACACAATTTTCATTAAGAAATTCAACTTAAGTTCCTGTACACTAATTTATAACAGTGACGGCAATATATTCGACATAAATCACCGCCTTCGGTGAACGAAGAAGATCATCTAATAAATTCATGTATAAACCCATGAACTTACTATTAGAATTTACTTATTGCCTAATGCGTTTTATAATACCAAGTTAACAACATTTCATAATGCTAGTCAAAAAGTACGCAACTATCCAAATAACAATTTCTGTTCTCAACGCGAACGGTATTTATTGAAGAAATAAAAACTAAGTTAATAATTTCCTGGGTTCTCATCGGTCCTGGGTATAGTTGTTTTTTGCCGATTAATGTTCACTGCCCCTTTCTTGGCACCCCAGCTGTTTATGGTTTTTCGTTAATGCACGCGAAGATTGAGGGGCGTGTCGACCCCACGTGGTATTGGTCCACTAGTGTGAGAACGTTTTGCGGTGTGCGTAGCTTACAAATTGCAGCGTATATCCTAGGCTTTTGTTCCATATTGACCAACATCACTCTTTTTTGTATTACGGTAAAGAAAGACGCCGCACTGGACTTCATCTTTCAGCCCGGATCTTCATTTTGTGAGTTTAACACTAAGCACGCACGCGACAAGTCGGCGAGAAGGGAAAGCCTATTTGGTCGAAGGAACAAGCGTCTCTACGGGCCTGGCAAAGTCATATGTGCACCCAGTGTCCGTTCCTTTTTATTCGCTCGGCCTAGACCGCAAATAATCATCGGCCCATTTAACCGCAGATAATGACGTTTATCTGATTGCGAATAGTTTGCATTTAGATTCCTGTAGGCACATCGTCCTGTAGACACGTCGTTATACTGGTATACCGTAGTGTTGCAGCTGAGAAAGTAGACTAGCGTAAGTCATGCTAAGATTTGTGAATCCGACCGGTTGAACGACGCATTAGCCAACTTGAACTCCACCTTGTTGAAAAATAGAAGTAGTCATATTCATTCGCGGACGACCTGATTTCGTGAAGAATAAGATACACTTCTGACCGTTTGCTATGAGACTCGAAGCCTTCCTAAGAACATTAAAGCTGTATTACTTGTAGAACGTCGGGCAAGTGTACCCTGCGAGCTGTACAATATTCCCGAAGCTCCTTTTTCCTGAACTGCAACAAGCGTGCGCTATTTCGTCGGTTCCAGAAAGTTGATAGATTGTGGTGAATATAACTGGGCAGTGGTAACTCGTTCTCGGTCAGAAGCATAGCTAACAGCCATTAAAATCACAGTAGGCTATTTAATTCCTCAGATAAATTCACGAGTGGAGGACGACATTTGCTTGTAGTCTATACGTGGGATGGATACTATTGTTTCCTCGTGCATCGCTGGCTCAATTCCACCTTGAAATAGCATATAAAAGGTTTTTCAGGAAACTCTTAGTTAACTCTTAGTTAAACTCTAAGTTATGAGATACATTGGCTTAAGCGGTTTGTCGATGCTAATAACGGTGATTAAGCGCCTGCGTTTCCATGAAACTCCATCACGGCAACGAGAGCAATATCATCACTATATGTGCTACATTTGAATTTGGTGCAATTTTCAAACCGTTGTCAAGCTTACTCAAAAATATTTAGGTTTCAAAGATATTTTATTTCAAAGATATTTAAACATTTTGAGATATTTGGCTATCGAAAATATGGATTCAACATGTATAAGTATTAAAGACGTTCGTACTAGAAATATCGGTACAGTTACTAAAAAAATGGAATGCATGAATGTATTTGCATGGTCTTTTGGAATTTGTATAGCATTCACAGCAAACAGGCATAGATAAGTGTGGTATCTATTTCGTACAGCTGTCGCTCCAACAGATTCATTCGCATCATTTTGTAACAAAAACCGACAGAAGTTAACACACATCGACATAAGAAACAAATTCGCCCGTCGATCGATGTTACACATTCCCTTCGTAATGACCGTATTAGAAATATAATTAATAGTTAACGATATTACTTTTCCGCATTGAATGCCTTAATCCTACAAAGCATGAGAAATAGATGTTACACTGTTTCTTGCCTTAGCTCTGATACGGTGAAACACAACGCTATCGGTGCAGTGATTTAATACAAGGTTATTCTAAGCGGCATTTCTCAAATCTGCTTTAAATATGTAAAGAGATAAGTCTGCTCAGCCGGTGACCTTCCCAACATGCTTGAATCGAGCGCAAACTAAACGTCGATGGACACAATATATTTATTCCGTCCCAGGCGAAGGGAAAAAATGAAATCGTAGCTGCGACATTCCCACTTCGGTAACACAGCCTCGTTAAGTGTTCCTGGCCTTCGTACCTCTTAGATGGCCTTGTTATTGCACGGATTTTTGTTTCATTTCGGCAAACAAGTAAAGCTTACTTCGCGTGTAAATTAATTTGGTAAATCGAGCCAACTGTGTAGAAATAAGACTACACTGGCATGCAAGTCTTACAAATATAGAATTGCATCAATGGTTTAAATCCACCTATGTTTTTTATCGACTTAACCGCACCACATTGATTGTTTGCTATACACGTTAGAGTAATAGACGCCCTTAGAACACAAAGAGAAGCGTACAAAAGCGTATTTCGGAACTGACAAGCACCATCAGCTTTACAGACAGCTCCCTAGCCATTTAAAGTGCCACTGCCACTGATGGTTCTCTATGCCAAGCCCGTCCTGTTCCAGGATAGTTCGTCCATAGTTCCAGGATAAAACAGTTCCGCCCTTCGCCTTACTACATATTCCATTGGCCGGTTTACCTTCAACTAGATCTCACTGAGAGTAAAACCACTGCAAATTGTTTTGCATTCGCTCCGATATGCGTTACATATAATCACGCACTACGAAAATGATTTTTCCTTATTTATTTGATGTAACAACTGGTTTGAAAGCCTACGGAATCTCGTCATCTTAAAAGCTGTACACTACAAGCCTAATGTTTTTTACCATTACTGCGACGTAAGCAAAGCCTTGTTGAAGTAACACTGGTGTGTGCTGTCTCATACAGATGCAATCAAAGTAAATCCTAATGAACATTAGTCGCTCGATTTGCCTTGCCTGGTGGCTGTTGTCATGGTTGAAAGATTATGCAATGCTTTCTCGGGCTTGGTGGCAGCTTCCTTAGAAGGTTCAAACTGAGTACTCACACTAATATACATATGAAGTACGAAATCATGGTTCAGCTTGACGATACATATTTCCGCCTTTTTTAAGCCACTTTGGTGTATGTTTACCTTTACTGGACAGTTGCATGCACAGAGTATGCCCGCCAGACCAATCTATTTCGTTCCTAGCTTCTATTTCTAGTAGCTATTTTACACTCTGGATTTTAGAGTTATATTTACCTCCTTAATATTTAAGTGTTTATCACGAAGTGGAGTCAATTTCATAGTTATGCTGGTGGGAGCATACACGCTAGATCTTCCATAACTTACAATTGTATTTGATATTTTCAGGAACTTTTCAGGTGATTTGTTTGGTATAACATATGTACTTTACATGCCAGTTGCGGTGCTATAATACGTGGCATCCTCATAGATTGCTTTGCATAGGTTCCTACTCAAGTCGATATCGGTTGATCTCTTAGGGGCACTGCGTTAGTCTCTCGCGGTAACGTCAGATGCAGATAGCTACTGCTATAAGAACTATTCTCCCTTTTTTGAGAAGAAAAAAAATATGTAATCACGCACACAATGGCCATACGATGAAGGTTACAGCACAATAACCACTAACACGTAGTCCCCTCATCCACTAAGATATCACGTCGAAGCATTATTTGATGTCACCATGGTATCAACTTGATTTTCACTGAGATAGGATGTTGTATAGATGCTACGCAAAAACAAACTTCAATACCCCTCGTTGTAATTTTTTATTAAAGACATTTTTGAATATAAATGCTGCATTGTTTTCACCAAGCTACCAAGAGGCCTCGTCTTAAATGAGGTAATGTACCAGCTGTTCGCATAAATTTCACTCGTTTCGGATTTCGCAAGAACGTGGAGACTCAAAGGTGTGTCAGCTTTTTCAGTCTAGTAGCATACAAGAATGTTGGACGTATCAGCATTCCGACACTTTGGTCTTGCATGTGCAAGGTGCTATGTCTCATAACCACGGTATATCTCATAAACCAGATGATTGGCTAGAGATTTGTTGAACTGGACAGATTTTGTGGCATCTGCCTTAAAAAGAGCTGCATGACAGCGGTTGCATAGTTGAATATTGCCTACGCTCTCCATCTGTGCAATAGCCACATTTGTCTACATTATCCGGCATCTAATGAATCTAAAAAGTGAGAGTAAAGTGAGTGCACTAAGGTGTGCAGGAATATAAGATACTCGACAGTTGGGAAAAATAAAGGAGTCATCTGTTTAATGTCAATCGATGAGAAAGGGAGAGCGTTGCTTTCGGAGAGCCGTTTTTGTCAGGTCTTTCCAAGGGGATTATATTGCAACTCAGGTTCAAAACTTGGTTGAGAATTCCTTTAAGAATAATAATTCGCTGAGGCATGCAATCTAATGACGTTTAGCCTCATACTAATTATAGAAAAATTACTATCATATGCTGCATAGCAGAAAGTCGCGTTGAATAGAGTTTTCAATTACACTGTAACTAAAAGAGAATGCGCTCGAGGGAAGTGTCCTTACTGCGTTTCTCAGCCAGGTTTGGGATTTCCCGATTGTCGAGTACCTTAATTGAGTTACGGTAATCCCATGCTGGTATTTTAAGAGAATTTCGTTAAAATAGAGCTCTTTAATGAGTTATATAATGAGAAAGAGATTTCTTGTTCTCCTATGAGGACGCTTATCATTGTATGTCAATGAACCGAGCGGAGTCTTAGGTGGTTTCGAGGTCAGGGTTGGAATGTTTTTCGATATTTGGCGACCCTATGACACCATTGTCATAGTGTGTGTGCTGAGGATCTGTCACGCTGGTGGCTCGAATTTTTTGAAGAGGCAATTCTATGCAGTTATGGTACGTCCAAAATATTTCAGAAAACGTTCCGTGTTTGAGAATTGAAGGTCCTCGAATACTTTCGGTTTAGTCACGCTCATTCGACTATAGTATCGAAGCTGCTCACCGCACCTCAACCTGCCTATCAAAACCTAATGACAAAAACGCCCGACGACGTACTTACTAGTCAACCTTAAAGGTGATTTATGTATTTCTGGGGAACAATTATGTGTAATATAAGATGCGAGTCAGTTAGGTCTAACACACTCGAAATTATGATGAAATGTAGCTCTAAAATACTGTAAAGGAATTAATTGCGAAGATAACTGCACTAGCGAAATAAATCCTTTTGGTGATCATTGAAGGAGGTTTGGGTTTCTGCTATCGGGTTTCTGCTATTTACTGTAGTAAATCAATTAACTTTGTTTGAGCTAATTTTAATGAAACAGGTGAAAGGACGGTACGGCAACGGTGCTTTTGCATGAATGAATTAATGCTTCTAACAGCGCTCTGTAGGAATAAGGCGTGCGCGAACGTCGTTTACTGCACGTCAATGCTCACTATGAGATGCGCGTAGGAAAGCCCAAAGTCAGATAACGCGCGATTGAGGTTTGCCTAGGTTGTCCATGAAATAACACAGACGCTGGATTGTTGATCTTTTTATGCGAATCTGCGTAGACACAACTCGGAATAAACAAACTTTGAGAACGTGAACTTTCCACTGCAGGTTTGAGCTGGAATGGCGGTCAAACATCATGTCCAACACCACACACATTGGTAAATAGTTTTTATAGGTTACTATTCCGTAACTTAGTATCCTAAGCGTTTGTTTTAACGTCTAACCGTGAATCGAATAGTGGAGTATCGGACGGCAACGAACGCGTCATATAGCTCTGAAACGCAAAATCATTCACCAAAAGTTGCTCCTTTAGCTTCTCTCCGTTATTCCTAGTGATCTTCTGTATTTGTTTTGCCGTATTATCACCGGTCTGAGTAAAGAGGGATTTAGCCATTGCGAGTTATCTACCGGGGCCAGGATTTTCGAGTTAAGCCACTCAAGTCAGACGAATTCGGCTGGCTTTCTGAAAGAAGGCCGGTCATACACAGCTTTATTTTGTCACTTAGCTCACCAGGATGGAAACCACCACAGCCACGAAATGCGAACTAAGATTGCCTCCAACCTCTTAGTTGACGTGTTTTGAATTATTGTTCATTCTTGGTCCAATGCGGAAAGGAAACCAGCCTTTAAATCGCCTTTTTAACCCTCGCGACATCTGATAGGCGAAGTTCGCCGAATTAAGCGGTATAGCCAATGGTTTCCCTAAGTTGAAAAGCGGCTATACATTATAGCATAGAGCAATAGGTTGTTACAAGATTTTTTCTAGAGTCACTTAAAGAATGAATTGTTACTATCAAAAGCACAATAGGTGCTAGCTTAAGCGATGTACAACTGCCCTCATCTATATCTTAAGTTACTACATTAGAAGCGGACTTTGCTTTGAACTAAAACAGTTTTGTCACAAAACAGCAAAAATGAACCAATCTGTTTTTATTGACGGGCAAAGTGATTTAAATATACAGTTTCTAAGGTTTTTCTGCGCTCCGACATTATTTAAAATTTTCAAATGTAAAAACATTGAGGTATAAAAAATAAATAAATTTAGATTTTATTAAAATCGAAATGACGTCATCTATATAAACTGGTGATATTTATAAAACGCGGAACTTCAATGGATAAGGTAAAGCTTAATTAAGCTCATTGAAGAAGACAAGGTGCAAACATGTTAAAAAGAAATTTGAGGTAATCAAAAGAAGTTAAAGATATTTCTAAATTTAGTCAACCGTGGTGTGCCCGCTATACAATGTTTAAAAAAGATCATAGAATTTTACAAACCTAATTGCTGGAAAACATACTAAATCCTGTAGTACCCTTCATCGAATTTAATATGCTGTCAGCTCGGAATTGAGCCTCAGAATCTTCAGTAACCTCCGAATTCGATAAAATATTAGTAAGAGGAAACATTCTCTCAAATTTCAATTTTACACAAATATGTGAATTTTTGTCGATAATTGTCACTTTTTCGAAAGCTTATTCCTAGAAGAAGATTCCAAGAAGACTCCAAGGAATTTCTTTACACCGAAGACACGCTCTGGCTTTGTTTGGGTCGAGTATTTCCTCGCTGTAGTGCGTCTGTAATACCGTCTGTTGTGCGGTCCAGTGAGCACATGAGATTGCAACAAATGTTAGTAAAAAAGTAAACATTTATCACTGACTTAGAGTAGAGAGCTTCAATATCGATTTGAGACGTCGTTAAGTGCCCCATGAACGCCGAAACTATAGCCTTATCAAGAAAATGACAAAGCAGATATGAGCAGATTTATTCACTGCTCATTACGCTTTTGTCTTAGCTGATCGCAGATACGAGTGACTTTTGACTTAATAGAAGAGGGCAGAACCTCTTCTACGACCTAAATTTCCTTATGTTATGTATATGCCGTTTTTAGCAAAAACAACATTTTAGGACGTTCACTCTGAATCTAGTAAGAAAACAAGATTGAAATTCATTTTTCTGCTAGTAAGTGAAGTAAGGCCTTTATATCACAAAAGCAATGCGTATTTTAGGAGGTTCGCGGAAGCTACGCGTATGAACCGTTGTAATTTGTATTAACTGTGCATATTCTGGTGAAAATTTTCGTTAAAGAAAATGGAACATGGCAGAACAGCGTTTTAAAGCTTACAAATGACTTATACTGACACCACAACTTTCGGGCATGCAATTATCCAGTCCAACATTTTTCCTATGAGACTTCGTCGTCGCTTGTTGCCTTTACAAGTTTCGATTTTTTAGCTTGGAAAATAATTAAGTTTCCTAAAAACAATTGGCCTAATTTTTCAATGCTTAGCTCCTCCGTGTGTATAACTGACGGTTAATTTCCTCTAGTTGCGAGGAATCAAGGCACTCAGCTTCTACTTCAAGAAATTTTGTATAAGAATTTTCAAACCACCACCGGCGTAGGCTCATTTGGACAGTCGTATCGTTTACCAGAACGTCTAGCCAGTTTACTACATGCTAAGCCGATCGAGCAAAGATAGTTTTTCATGAAAATCAACCGTATATTTAAGAATAGCCTTAGTTAGATTCGTGGAGAAATGGAGATAATAAAAATGGTTGTACCTCGTATCGACGAAAAGTGCTTGTTGGCTCGATTTCTTGCTGTCATTGGAGATGCAAGCATTCACATGCCGGCGACGAATCACTTCTTCTGTGGTGTGACTGCATGATAATCACCAACTTCTTTAATACCACCATTTCAAAGATTATATTAAAAAACCGTGCTTTAGTTGCGTGCTACAAGCGTATTGACGGTGACGTCTTTCCTTATCGGATCACATAAGAATAACCATAACGTAGCGCCGCATTTTACTGACCTAAGAAATCTAATATGACGACAGCTCTGCAGGACTACCGTACAGGGGAACAGCTATAAACTAATTGAAACCTCTACGTACAGTTATGCACAAAGAGTCAACAAGCAGATGGCAGGACAGTCGATGGCTGACCATGCTACAAAGGAGAGTCGTAAAATGTGCTTTATTATCACAGGGTTAACTTAACATGCAAGGGTGCATATACGCAAAACAAAAAAACTTCTCGAGACTGTCATGTAGGCAGTGTCTGGTCTGTCCCCGTTTATTAACTCTCCATTAGTGTCTACTCGCAACCCTAAACCAGGTAGATGTTCTCAACGCCTTGGCAGTTCAGGGACCATCGCCTAATGTGTGTCAGTGAGTATTGGTGTGTGTATGGATGTGTTTATGCGCGTGTATGTGTGTACGTGTGTTTGTGTACGTGCATATATGTTGTTAGAGTAGATGATTTATAGGACCACAGCAGAGGTCAAGGTTTCTCAAGCTTTATCAAGCAGCTGTTGATTTATCGTCTACTTGCACCAAACCGCCTGCTGTCCCATAGACGCTGTCTTCCCGGAGAACACCTCAATTCAAGCTTATATGACTCTTTCTGAAATGTCGGATTGTATGTTAACCATGTAGAACCAGACAGTGCATAAACAGCCAACCCTACGCCGCCGTCGGTCAAAATTACGTGAAGTTACATTACGAGGAAGAGTAATTGGAAAGCGTCAAATACTCACACCTATGCTTCTACGCTGGAATATGGGTGGCCAAGAGCTACGGTCGATAGTACCTATCGGTGCTAAAAACAAGGAATCTTATCTATGGCGTATGTGTGTAATTTTTTCATTATGGCCGCTCGGTAAATTCTTGCTTACATTTGACTAAAGTTTTAGGTTCCCGTCTAAGCTTTCATGCTATACTTTTCAACCTGTACTCTTTACACCCCTTAGATGAATCGAAAGACAGGAGCTGTTGTGGTGATCGTACGAAAGTGTGAAAAAAATGTTTAGAACGAACAGGTCGATTTTAAGCAAGACAAGCTGATATGGATATATCTTATACGTCTTATACGTCTTAGTTGTGGAAAACGTCAATACACATCCTAGATACTGATATGTAGGATTGATGTTGCGATATGATATACGATCAACCTCTAAATCTAAACTTGAACTTCTTCGAACAACCACCAGACTATTTTGAGCAATTCAGGTCCGTATTGGATTTTGTGTTCGTGCTTAGCAGCAAATAAAAAAGATCGTTATTTACCGGAGTTCACGCATTTAGATCAGACCAGAAATATTGGCCCACGAGGGCCCAACATCGATTTGAACTTCGGACTTGTTGAAATTCATTTTAAGAGCTACCCGTTTCTTCAGCGTGCCCGAACCAACTTTCTGTGTCCAGTAAGAATAACACACATAGGCTATTTGTAAAAAAAGTTCGGCCCTACTGTAGGCAGCTTACATCAAGCTACTGCTGATTAGCAGCCAGGTTGCTAAAATAAGGAAGTATACCATATTATTGTCATCCGCAGCGGCATATCTCTTAGGCAGGACACGTATAGACACATACTGCAGACTTGGCCACTGTTGCCAGTAACCATCGCGTGTCTTCAGGCCTGCTACCAACACTCTGCATCGTCTGCGACAGGCTTTTCGCGACACATTTGACACGTATCGATCCACTCAATTTTGTATGTGGGGTGACAGTGCAATACTTTGCCTCCTTGCTGGTCTCTATCAAGTGGCCTGCCATAACGAGATATATTTCCTTCTGCCTCTTCTGATGTCTTAGAAAAGGCCCTCGGATTCTACTGAAAATGTGCAACGCCGGAGATCGGACCCGTGCATTCACGTGTCTCCTCTGCTTGCAAGACGCACGCGACTGCACTTGTGTAACGTCACTCTAGCCTTAACAACCTAGTTCAGTTTGTCATTACTTTGGCGAATAATGTGAGGCGAGCTGATTCATGAGCAATAAACATTAAACTACAATGGCAAAATATAACTAACGGTTCCTGCAAGAGTTGAGCAATTTAAGTTCGGGAATAATACTTGATACGATGCGAGAATAAGTAATACGCCCGATTTATGACTTTTGAAGGTCAGTACAAGAAAACAGATATTTAATCTAATAGACCTTCCAAACTATTCTGACACACTCTACAGGATCGTTACACTCGTCCAGTTGTCTTGTTGTTAGGCTGCGTGTCTTAATCCTATTTTTAACGCAATCGGTACCTAATTTCAAATCCAAACAACATCAACCCAAATGAAATCCAGCTATAACACGAAAATCAAAAATATGATTAGGAATTCGATTTTCTCCTTTACCGCCCCCTTGGAGTCAGTGTTATCACATATTTCATAGATAGATATATTGGTCCGTACAGCCTGGCGAATATGTCCTCTATGTCCACAGTAAATACCATTAAAGTTAAAT
The DNA here is from genome assembly GCA_002081605.1 of Tropilaelaps mercedesae. Classification (NCBI taxonomy): domain Eukaryota; kingdom Metazoa; phylum Arthropoda; class Arachnida; order Mesostigmata; family Laelapidae; genus Tropilaelaps; species Tropilaelaps mercedesae. The sequence continues at coordinate 82,440 of MNPL01000070.1, forward strand.
TTCCGTATTCACTGCTATTGGTTCGAAGTAGCTGCGCAAGGGCGTCGCCAGTCATAACGACTCCTCGTACAAGGATAAAGCAGACTTTATAACGGTCAATGCATTGTAGAAATTTATAGAATTTCAGGATAAAGGAACATTGTCCATGAGCTTTTTGACTTTTTTTAATTTTGTAACTTGCTCCCTCTTCAAGTAAACCTTTTTAGCAGAAAAGTTGAATACAAAGATAGCCGCTCGAGTCAATTCCTCCGCACTGCTGAATTATTTTGTATGGCGATAGAGTGTTGCGACACTGAATTCCTGTCCTCCACTGGTACTGTCTGTACAAAGATCTGCGTGTATGACGTTAGCAAAGAGCAAAAAATTGATTGGCTTCTGTCTAACGCACCGAGAAAATCTAACCTCTAGTACTTTATAGGTGAATACCAATTTCAACATAGCCATATTCTCCCCTGATTCAGAGAACTACCTCGCGACAGGATTGCGATTACTTTTAGATTAAGTAAACTTTGGATAGAGTAGTAACGATAGGTGAAAATGATATAGGAAAAAGCCTCGTTTCATTACAGATTTCTCTCAATCGCTATAGCAGTTTCAGCCATCCGGAAATATGGCACAAAACTAGGTTCCACATCCGGAAGTCCAAAGAACGGCCGGATACTTCAACATCAACTCAAAACAGATTCAGGTCACTTCCTGGATAGAACCGCCTGCGTTGACCGGGTGGGCGAAGAAAAGGGCAACATGGCGCTCACATTGCGGAAGTTAAAGACAGATTTTTCTTCTCCCTGTACTCTCATTTAGACCGGCTTAACTAAATTACTGCGCCTTCAAAGACAACTGTCCGTCATTGTTTCAGTGAAAGCTTCTGACAAACACTGCAGTCACTTAGCGGCAGGCGAGGGGTTTAAAAATACACCAATAGTATACATGCAACGCAAGTGCTTGTCAAACGCACTAACTGGCCGCGACTGACAAAACATCTAAAAGTTTATTGCTGGTATGGCCACTACTACAGCACGGTTCGGAATTTCACTACTACTTTTGTACCGTATCTTCTATTGCAAAAACTTTATTTAGAGGTTGTGTGATCGATCAAACGCTATTATTTATTAACTTCTAGCATCCGAGCAACTTATTCGTAAAAATTTCTTGGAACCAACGAATCAATTAGGCTCTGGCTACTTCATAACGGTTACGTGTGTAGTATACCTCTCCATCACAGTCAGCTTTACTTATTTTGCAAACGAGTGAGCAGCGACTGAAGCAACATCAGGGACGAAGTTCGTCACTGCTGATTACCGGAAATTTCTTACTCTTGATACTAATAAACCTTCAGGTTCGAACATAATTCATCGCTAACCCAAAAAACGACTGATTCTATTCAGAGAAATTACTCAGCAGTAAACAATGATTACTTCAGCGTCAATTTCCTCTCGAACCGTCGCTTCCCTTCCTCTTGAACTGACGTTCCTGGCGGCCATAGATACAACTTCTCACAATAAGTGTATTAACCTCTACTGTTCGTAATATTTCGTATATATTTTGTAACTGAGTGAGCTTCTAGTGCGTCTGATCCGTTGATATTTGTTTAGGTTTTTCGTTTCATAGATGCAAATTATTTCAACGGAAGTTACTCATTTCACGGACGGGTTTATCACCAAGATGGTAGTGCGCTTTTACGGGGACAGCGATGAAATATAATTTTTAGACAAGGTTTGTCACGCCCACTTGGACATCTAACCTAGTGTCGTAGCTACGATGTGAAGTTATTAATCCAAACAAGTGCGTACGCATGTTCAGAGAGACCTATGGGGTTGCACATATGTTTGTTTGTGTATGTTTGGTATTTGAGCACCAAAGTTTGACAACATTCCTACGAACGTAAGTTGTAGCTAGTGTCTTGGGCCCTGTCCCTGGACTGTCGCCGCTCGGTGAATGAAAACGTAATTTGTGATTAGCTTCTAGCATCGTTGAGAGAACGAGTGGGCACTTCAGATGCAACGTCGGTTCGTCACACTACACCTTCACACACGTAGATGTGATAGTAAGACGAATTCCGCACGCCCACGAGCACCTTTTTTCTCCTAACGACGTCTCATACCGATTGTCGACGTGGTACAAGCGGCACTCAGTGAAGTAGGCCCGTTGTCAGCAGTTTGCACTTCCTCCGAAGTGCCTCCAAAGTCCTAGCACTCTGTCTCTCTCTCTCTCTAAGTGACACAGATATCGTGTATAACTCGGACACGAACACGGCTATGACCTGCACAGCCACTTCTTAACGGAAAGTCAACAGAAACATACCAAAGGGTGTGCTTTCTCCTGAGTTACAGAAAGTCCACCCTCCAGCGTTCATTTAATGGCTTACAAGAGTTTGAGGATCACATATCCACACACAAGCAAGTGCTTGCGTAGCTAAACATCGACTCTACGAGGTCGTATTTTAGCACAAGACAAATGTCACCTATTTGGCAACAGCGAACCTTAAAAACTTTTTATGAATCTCAGTGTTTAAGCACTTTAAAAAAGAGTGTCTCCAGCCATCTGAGGGTATTCTGAGGATCACTGCTATCACCCATCAAGTAGATTCGGATGCAATGCAACGCCCTTCGTCGAGACATTCTATTATCAGGTGGCAAAAAATGCTGCAGTGCGCTTCTCTTATCGTTTGTAAAGGTCTTCAGACTAGCAGGAGAGCAATAGAAAACTTTTGCTTAGCAAAAATCCGCATTAATGTTATCCAGCTATCTAGAGGCATATGCAACCAACACAAGTGGGTTTAATATTTTAATAAAGCGATTTAAACTAGGGTGTTAAACTAGACATGCACCAAAATGGCTGTTTCCCATTCATCCAATTCATACTGTCTTAAAATTTCGTTGCTGTTCGGTCTCCAGAAATATGAGTACTGTTCAATTCATTTGTGTTCCCCTGCCTTCGTGCTCTAGCGAAAACAAGACTGCTATACAAGTTGGCCGGACTCTGCAGTCGGTTGGAATTCATATTGCGATATCGGAACGGTGCCGCCCCGCGAAATTGCCCGAGGATCACAATAGCATACGCAGTGGCATTGTGGAATATAACCTCAAGCTATTTAGAACTGTTGTACAGCTATTCTCAAACACAGAGATCTTGTCTGGGCAGAATAAGGCACACACGCACCGAATGAGTGACGCAACGAACGACTCTGAATAATAAAATGATCAAGATCTACTGCTTTTTCTGATAAATTCTGCGCAATCCGCAAAGACTTTCTTTGTACATCAACAAAAGGCAGTCATATTAATATATGCTTCACTGCAGATAAACGGTTGACGTAGAAAGATTCCTAGGAATTCCTTGACGAAACATCGCTAGCTGACCTTGCACGTGCGAAGCGTATTTTCGCCGCTTGTAACTAGCCGTTGCCCTTACGGAATTTCAACCTCATGATCCCTGTGCGAGCAGGAAAAAGCTAGCCGTAAAACGCTTAACTTCACAATGACGCAACTTCTGTCTTATACCCGCTGAAAGCCTGAATTTTGCTAATAGATGGATATCTTTTACACACATCAGTACTTCCCCTTCAGCTACCTATTTAACTCTACTAACCCAAACTAAATTGCACAAAAGGCTGTACAGTTATCTTAATTGCACAGGTGGGTTGACCTTCGTAAACCTTTGTATTTGTGGGTGTGGCTCCCGCATATTCGTCCCATACCTGGGCTGCCGGTACCCTCACGTGGTTAGGCGTCTCCATGGGTTTATGGTAGAAGAAAGTCTTCTTGCTTTGTATGTACTGCCTTGAATTAGGTCGCTTGTCTCATGTGTATTTAATGTCATTGTTGATGCACCAGCTGCCCTTTTTACGCGATGAAAGCATAACTCACTTCGGCAGCCAGAATTCCGATCATGAGGTTAAGCCCGTAATCAAAGTTGAATGGCATCAAGCAGCGCTTGCATATAGAGGCGTTTTCGGTTACTCCGTGAAAAGCCAAAATAAACCGTAATGCTACGTAAACACTTCGCTCACTTGCATTCGCTCAGGAGCCTGACTACTTTTGCGGGCGGAAATGCAATATACATGTACAGCGTGCTTCTTTAATGATATGGAGAGAGGTTTGCTAAAACTCTAGCTTCGATATTCTAACTAATTAAAGATAGTTCATGTTCACATTTTAAGGTGATTCGTTAAGCTCCCAGTGTCTATTGGCAATGAAGAAGCTTCTCTCTTCCCCACCAGCCTGGACCATGTACTTCATGTAATTGGTTAATGGGAACTGTTTCTAAACATTACCCGCATCTTCCATTTAGAAATAGTTGTTAGTTCCGGCAAACCAATTTTCCTGATAGAATATCTTTAGTCTGTCTAGGGAATAAGACATATAGACAAAAGATTTTTAAAATGTTTTTACTTGTTTTAATAAATAAAATTTGTTGAAGCGTTTTTGTTTCATATGGGTCGCTTCTCAGAAGAATAATTGCTTCTTTTTGATTTTTGTAATTTTTGGCGCGGCCGGGATTTGAAGTGTGTTATCTTGAATTACCTCAGCGACATGCTTATCTCATACTCGAAAGCCGGAAATTTTCTGTCCTTTATGCATAACGAACACTTTATTCCACGTTCGTGGAGGCAGCACAAGTACCGGAAGCGCCTTCCAGGAGACACTCGCTAACAGCCGGAGGTGTGTATAGCAATTCTTGTAAAATAGCAGAATATGCTAGACTATAAAGAGTCGAGTGCGCCTCCACTAAGCACAGCATGTCACCTCGTGAAATATTGTTAACCAGTAAAATTCCAGCATTCACCTGTAAACCTCTTGCTGATAGTGTAACAATGGATACGGTACTCTACTAACCACTGGAAGCTTCTCACAATCATTAGCTAATAAATGTGCTTTGTCACACACATTGATTTCCGCTTTTCAACTTTTAATGAAATGCTCTTTCTTTCAGAGGAAGAAGATGCGCAATAGAGTGGTTGTCGCTTGTTTATTGGCTCCACATGGAACTTAATCGAACTGAATTGTGTCCGTTCTGAAAACGCGGAGATTAATTGACGCTTCGAGCACATTAAAGTATTATGAACAGTTAATATATATATATATATATATATATATATA
>MNPL01000071.1:0-16680 GCA_002081605.1 Tropilaelaps mercedesae
ATATATATATATATATTTATAATATTTTGCTTGTTGGTTACCATTTTTGGCCTAAAGTTGTCCCTACATTAATCCAAATTACAATGCTTACTTGTTATAATTAGCACAGATAGGTCTGTCTAATATGATATTATACAACCTTTAGCCTCATTACTGATATCGTTACCTTGTTACAAAATAAGTATGCTAAGCCTATGTGAATACCTTTTTGGACTGTTCCACCTCCCAATGCCTCTTTTCTATAACAGTTACTTCAGAGGGTAAACGGCTATCGCCAGAGTCGGCCATAGTCGGTCTGCTAAGGTCCTCAAGGTTAATCTGCTTTGCTTCAGTCGTCGCATCATCATCATCCTCACGCTGCCTAATATCGAATGTCTCGCCTGAAAACCGCACATCGAAAATCTGTTATTTGGCTCTTTTTGGAAAGGACATGAGTACTAAACAGACAGAAACGTGCATAAGATTGAGGTAAAATACATGTGTATGAGATATTTCTCTTAGGTTTGTGTTGAAATAAAACTCACACATTGAAGAATATACTGAATCGTTCTATTCAAAATCATGTACATGTTGAGTTTTGACACAGGGAATAGAAGCACTTTTTTTGAGGGGTTTTAAGTTCTTATTACTGAGTCGATGTAAACGACTAGTGATTCGAAAACTTGTTCTTCACCCTGCATACAAACTTCTGGCCAGATTTTATTCATAGTCAGAGTAAGACAATAGCTAACCTTGAGACACTTGGCCACCACGTTATTAAAACGTATTAAATACTAACCGGCTATCTATCTACTAAAGGTAAAAAAAAAGTTGAGCTACAGTAATTTAAAGACAGTAGCAGATAGTGGTAAATAGTTGTTGGTCATTATTTCATTGAAAAATAAGCCCAGGAAGAGAGACTCTCTATTATGCTACTTTCAGTTGTTTGTTCTTAAAATTTACGACTTTCTTTATTCCTTGTTCAAACTCAACTGTGAATAGCAGCTCTTGCTACTTTTCGGGCAATTGTTTGACATGTGTTACGTGCAAATTGGTCTTTGCAAAATTTAATTTTATAATTCACGTACGTTGCTTTATACCCCCACCCCAACAAAACAATGTTGATGTAGTGCAGATCGGTGACAACTTTGCTAAACATATATTTGCCTTCATGTGCACATCAATACACAATAGTTATCTCACCAGACCTATTAAGGGTTTTTGCATGCAGTTATTCTAGCACCATTCCACCACTAACTAGCATCGTTAAACTACCGAAGTCGAAATTATGTTCTACATTATTGGTGCATGACTGATCACCGGCTCAAAAGTGTTCTGACCGGTGTTGCCCATTTAGAAAACTTCATATCAACCAGCTTCATGTTTCCAACCAATTTCATATCACACTGACTCGAAAGAAGTTGCGCGATTTGCTTTTTTAAGTAGCGCTTTCTGCATTATTTCGTAGGACGAACCCCATAAATATAACCGCACAACGGCAGGGATCGACCCGTGCACCTACGTGTCTACCGGCCGCAAGGCGCACACGAATGAACCGAGCCACCGAGCTCGATAATGCAGGTATATCTGCCGCTAAGAACCAGCTGATTCTGTACAGGCGATTGTAGACCGTTAGAGACGACTTGGTCGGGTACGAAACGAAAGAGATAGATCAGAAAAACTGGAATTTAATGAGAGGCACTTACCGTCATCGCCATCCTCATCATCAGCCTGTGCCAGCTCGGGGTTGAAGGTGAACATGTCCCTGCCGGACAGACCGACTTTATTTCCTGCTTTAAACTCAGCCTTCTTCTTTTCCGTCTCCTTGCGAGCTGTTTCCTTCCGCTCCTCAATCTTGAGAGATGATGTAGAAAGGCCAGACAGATGCATAAGTACACATATATACTTAGCTATAAGAACACAATAGTACGCATACTCCTAGTCGCTACTGGCTGTGTACGTATTGTACGGACGCATAATTTAAATCTCTGGAAAAAGCGCTTTAAAAGCATAGTACATTCGGACACCAGATTTATAAATGGTGATATGCATAAAAAAGCACCAATTCTGAGTAATTCAGCTCTCATTTTTATATCAATTTAGCTATTAGAGCGAGCGTGAATCCAACGAAAAGTATTCCTATATCGAATCAGAGTCTAATGTACAATAAGAGTATTAGCAATCTCAGTATATCGTTTAGCTTATAACTTAAACGGTCTAAAAGACATACGCCGTTCGGATATTTGCAAAATGTAAAGTGATTTACGCAACTTTACATGGGTTATAGACCTGCCGGCGACAGCTGTAAATGCGGCCCTTTAGGGTGGCAACCTCTCGTAGGAGCATTCCTGAAACACTGAACAGTTACCTTTCGGCGCTTCCATGCGAGGAATGTCTCAAGAGTGATTTTCGTTTGATACGGTCCGAGTGCCGCCCGTTCGGTCTCCACGAGTTCTTCTATCGAGATCTGGTCCTCCTTGTCCTCCTTTTTTCGATCCTTTTTCAGCACAAACCCAGGCGGAAGAGCGTGCCGATAATGACACTTCGTGCCTCCGTTTGGACATTCCCAGAACCAACCATATTTCGACGATTCCAGCGCCTCTAGGAAGTGCTTACAGATCTGCATTGCACGACAACACAAAGCGAACATAAAAAATTAGCAGTATTTGCGTCAGTTTCAACTGCGTCGGTTCGAAGAGCTCTTCTGGTTATGATGGGAGCTACGGATTACGTAACAAATAGTTACCTAGCCGTCTGACTCAGTAAATACAAATTACGATTGACCAGGGACAAAGGGTGTGGCCGCTGCATGCTTACAATGTCAGTTTTGGGCATGGCCTTCTCCGCGGCCCCGTGCTTTTTCTCAACGACCTCCCGAAGCTTATCTTCGTCCCAATCTTCCATGGTTTCTTCCCGCTCATCGTGGTACATGTTTTTCTTCTCCGCTTTTCGTTCTTGGGCGAGATCGTGGGAAAACTTGCATTTCGTACCCTTCGTACAGACGCCTTGTTTGAAAAATGCACATACCACCGACTTGGGGTCGGCATCTACAACATGAACAAATCCTTTATTATTATTGTTAATATTATTATTCTGGTTCTTGTTATGATCCCAACCGTAGTAGATCTTCATATGACTTATTGCACCCGAGTCGTATAACGGCGTATTGCTCGTACATGGAAAGGATAACTAAAAGGATTCCTATTATTTTCTAGTGTTACTAATGTTTGTATTTCTATCATCCGCTTTATTACGCGCGGCGAGCTGTCTACCCAGGACGACCATTGCTGAGTTGATTTTCCTTCTAATTAACTGACAATTTTTCCCGATTTTCATGAACACTTTCCAAGGTGAAGAAAGAAGAGGGATTGGACGAATCTCCTCATCACCTAGATAACCCAAGAGTGAGTTCAATGAGATGTGACTAGATAATGATGCTGAATTAAACACTAATTGTCTAGGGAGCAAGCGAATTTTGTGAAAAAATTCGAACGTGCAGTAATATTTGTACTGTATACCTTCATGTGCACAATATCAGGAAGCTGTAAAGGCCCACAGACAGCCATAGCGATTCAGCGCAACGAACGGCCCTCAACAGACCGCATGGTTAGACAACACAGAGCAGGTACGTCCATAGGTAACACCACTTATCTAATGAAACATTAACCAAGACACTCGATTGGCGAGAAAAATAAGTATCCCTAGCCTTCGATTTCTCGAGTTTCCGAAAAACCCGTAAATAAGCGACGCGGAAGTAGAGACAGCCCACCGGGATCTCTAGTGTTTGGCCAATAGAAAGCACTAACTCAATATAAAAGAGAATCTCGAGGGTCGTGACTAAAACATTCTGGTTCTAAATCAACTTATCGGCCCCCTCTTCTCCTAATACCTTTAGGTGCTTTTTGAATAACCGGCCGGAAAAGGGCGTTTAGTTCCGCAAGTTCCTGCTCTTTTTTCTTCTTCTCTTCTTTTTTGTCAGGAACCGCTCTTGCAGGCTGGTTGCCTTGCTGAACCTGTTTTTGCACTTGCTGTATAAACTTCTGATTCTTAGCGCCTTTCTTATTTTTCAAGCCGAACGTCTTGTCCTGTAACACGGTGAATCTTAGTGTTGTTTTGATTGGGGTTTACGTGGACTGCTTTTCTTTACAGGAAACTTTCCCATGTAGCGGCAGTAATAGCATATTCAAGTGAATTAAATAAATTCAAACAATAAATACACTCATGTTTAAAGTAACTCAAATAATAACAAATTAAGGTTGTCTTGCTACTACCAGTCGGGCAGGCGCCTTTCTACTGCTCAATCTGGGCTAATTTGCGCTTGCATGTGTGCTACGTTCATCGAACGTATACTGTCTTGGCTATGTGCATATATCGTCTTCAACTGTAGTTAACATTTGTCACTTCAGCCGAATTTAACTCAATAGCTACGAATCAGAACGAGCATGAGGACGAGTTCCGATCAGAAATTTTCTTCGACGATCAGCCAGTCCTGATGATTACCTTTTTTGACACTGACTATCAGAGATTAGAATTATCTTTGGCCAAGAACTAGCTAGCAAGCTAGATACATTATGTTCTCTTAAGCCTGGTCGGTGTATTCATGCTGTGCCAATTATGTGCCGTCTAGACAAGGAATGCTGTTTGACTCCGGTCATTTCATTGCCCGTTCAGGAGAAATAGGGGTTCTCAGGATATAAACATCTGACATCGTAGCACAGTCCAACGGGAGTTTTAGCTGTTGTTCGCCGCGTACTAGCACTGATATCTGTCTTGACAACAACCGAAATATATGACGAGTGTACAGGCCTTTCAATTACCCCTCTCTTCAGTATGTTCAGTTCTACAATTGATAAATTTTATAATTCAAAATCTTTTTTATGTCCATTCGGAGTTTAGCCGTATGACTCTATGCGACATAGACTAGCTGCGAAGATTTCGAATGGCCAGTCTACAGGCCATCTAGACAAAAATATAGAGCTACGACTGGCTTAAACCACACTTGTATAAACAAAATAGACCAGAGTGAACAGATGGTACTTCCACACGGAAAACGCATACGCGGGCTTACAAGAGGTCTGGATGAGTTCAGCTGTACAAATCTCATTCGGCGGTTCGCACACCTGTCAGCATTATGCGATGCAAAAAATAAATGCCCATATCGATAAGCCTGTAATACAAGGGACACCTAGCGAAAAGAACTCCTGCTTGAAAACTGAAAAAAAACCGGGCCCGCACATTGGACACCCGTGATGGGTGATGATATTGAGCAACGAGAGATGTTTAAGACATGCTTCCGAATAGAGTTGAGCTGACTACTCGTTCGGGTCGAACTACCGTGACAACAACCAACCTCAATGACCTTCTCCTTCTTCTTCTGGTCTGCTTTCTTCGAAGGTCCTGCAGGCGCTTTTTTTGGCGGCATTTTCGCTCAAATTGGCGAACAATTTCTGTCGGAATACCCTCGACGAAAACACCACAACAGAGAAGTCTCGACACCACATGGGTGCCGCCATATTGATTTCGGAAACCTAAGTATTGTTTTTTCTACAAAAGAGAACTTCCACCGCTAAAACCCGTCAGCAATGATAGCGTAGGTAGAAAATGGCATGCCGGAGTAATTGAGCTATAAACAGTTGCAGTAAAATCACAGGATGTTTTTTCATAGACTTGTGGCGGGAAATTTGAATTTTGACATTTCAGTATATGTGAGCTCTGCTTGACCAAGTGTCAGAATATTGCCTAGCAGTAGCAGTAGCAGTTCCATATGCGTATGAGGAAGGCTTATTCCAGTAACATGGAACATTTTTCGAGATTAAAAAAAAACTGCAAACAGTCCTCTGGCGGCTCTTTCTGCTGTATAGTAGATACAGATCCAATGAATCCCACTGAAGCGTCAGCATCAAACAAAATCAAGCAATTCGAAATGTATTATTGTGTCGTGTAACCAACAAAATGTATTAAAAAAAGAACAAGTATTTTTCTCTGGTTCCAGCTCTTGTTGCAACTGTATGTATGTATGAGGGATGGATTGTCCATTTATTTTTACCTTTGAATAACCTGAATACCTTTCGATACCTTTGAATAACTTTTGTTTTACACGATCTAAAAAGAATCATAACATGCCGGTTCTTAGTTTCGATCCACGTTTTCAAATTGTGATGATTACCTTTAACAATCGATACACACCCGGTTAACACCTGCTCTTCCCCGACTCGAATGCTAGAAAATCTCACTTTCTTAGTCACTATGTACACTCAACATGGCTGTCTGCCAGGCGTCAGTACGTTCGCCGTACTGCTGGTGGAAATCGCCGCTGTTGTATCTCATCCGTACGGCGCAGACAGGCGACCTCGAAATCGATTGAACGACCAGACGAATTCCGTTGTCGTCTGGCCGGCGAAGCCCCTCTGCGCGGGCGGTGTGGAGGCGCCAATGTTACTGGCGGTCGTTGTTTTTGTTATTGGACTGAGCAGAAAATCGCGGAGCAGAATGCGGAGCTAAGAGGAGCTGCAGTGGCCAGCCAGAATTCTCGCGGAAGAGTGCAGCTAGTTAGCATTGAGCAGGGTCACAGCAGCTCGAATGGGGGTTATACGTTCGGTCAGCTGCAGTGGAGCAGCGAGGAAACACTGCCCGCCTATTATGGTATCGCTATTTTGATATCCGTTTCTATGTGTGTGATATTTTGTGCGCAAATTAAGAGGTGTCTCATTTGTGAGCGTGTGTGCTTGAGAGGAGTGCGTTGTGTTCTGTCTTGACGAGTGCGTGCAGTGTACAGTGATCGTACAGAATTCGTGTGCAGTGGGCGAAAGGCCATGTACAAAAAGCTTTCTACTGTCGTCGCTGTGGATTAAATCAGACAGCGTTTAGTGAGACTGTACATAACGGATGAGGGAACTTTACGAGCGCGCTATCGTAGAATTAAGCGGTACAGTGATCAGGTTGTAGCCTCTTCCACTGTCAGTGAACCCGGGCCGCATTCGGGGTAAGTATCATGGAGTCGTTTCCACGGTAAAAGCGACGGAAGACGGAAACATCGAATGTCAGTAACGGCGACAAGAAATTTCGCTGCATTGCGTAGCATACATAGGGTGGTAGAAAAGAGATTCTAAGGATATCGCTCATGGCGAAAATGGCGTCGTGCACAGCATATACGTACTGGAACTTGTCGGGTAAATGCATTTTGGCGTACGCAGAAATGTCCATGTATAAAGCAGTCGTCCTTTAAGTCCAAGGTTAAAACGTCATTGGTTAGTGAATAACGTACGACGTGGTATTAATTATATTTGGTCCACTGTGACGATAACTTCACGTTTTGCGTATCGTTAACGTGAGATAACTGAAGCGACAAGGGGTTTCCTAGAAAAGCGGTGGACTTGTATTATAGAAAAATGCTTTATGGTGAGCCGCTTGTGAGGGATGAAATGCAGGTTCCGAATGATAACTACAGAAATTGCGCAAGTGGCAGACATCGTGTTTAATATAGTAGTCTCTAATTTGAATTGGTCAAATGTCAGACGATTAGCGAAACCTAGAAAAGTTACCCATGTCTGACAAGTTTTCGACAGTGTTCTAGGGTTGCTCGAAAAACCGCACTTGTTTTCCTTTGAGCTCCATCCACCAAGAGCATCTGTCTGCTGTGAAATCGCTTCCAAACGGTTACTTTGGCGATAACGGTCGCTGGCGGCCAACTCGCAGAAATCGGAGAAATACCGGCTTCGTAGAAACGTAGCTGTTATACCATGCGTTGTGCACTGATGAATATAGCGTCCTGCACCTGGCTGGTGTGCCGCATCTCAAGAAAGAGAAAGATGAGCGATCGTCGATGATTTATGAGCGATCGCCACAAAGCACACCTTAGTCCACCGCACCGAGGCGGATGTGTTCAGTGCTGGCGCACAAGGTCGACTTCCGTTGTAGTAGCTGTGACAAAATGAGTTATATGTGCAGTGAGGTATAAAACTGCCATTTGATTACGATGTGTGCCAAGCAGGCTCTGACTTTGACAGAATTACACGGCAAACAATTGGTTTGCCGTACGGTTTCCGTCGGATTTGGTCGCGTCGCATAAATCACTTGAAAACTTTCAAATTTTCACAGTTTCTGTACCGATGAATTGAGCAGTTTATTAGTGACTGACATCCACGGATCCGTTGACTACCAGTCGAGGCATGGCACTGCAAGTTCCATAAATTTAAAGAGGATACGTTGTTCTAGATTGATACTCACAAAAGTCGCCTGGTCCTGTATCATACATAATAATGGCAAAAAATGTGACTAACTGGTCGTTATAACCGTGGTTACCTCAACTGGTGACAGCATCAAGCGAGCGATGGCTGCGAAGGACGGAAGCTAGGATACTTAAGGGCTTTAGAAAGGCGACCCTTGCTTCGCGCATTTCCCACTTTTGGCATTTCAGCTGCTTTTGTGGTCACCTTAATCAACGAAACTATTGTCTCGAACAGCAGATTTAACGCCAATTTACAGCGTGTAGTTAAGAGACTGTTCTCTTTAAAACAAGAATAACGAGATTTCGGAACAGACGTCAGTTTTGTAGAGCACAATGATTCTCGGGTGTTTTTTCTCGCCTTCGCCGTTCCGTTCCAAAACGCCTTGTTTGACACTCGAAAACATATTGGCAAGATGGGATGCAGAAATCAATCAAGGTGGCGATTTCGAATCACACATAATGGCAGTGCTATCTAGACCTAGTAGTACTGCGTCATTGAGACGCGATTTGGCTGGCTCATTGCCAGAGCGAAGGACTGGTGAAGATGAGTCATTTTTGTTTCTGGCCTACATACGCCATAGCTGACCGACTACATCGTGTGGGCTCGTGTAAAACGTACTTGTCTCTAACGAATGACGAACACGTCGTAGGAGGGAATTTAAGAATGCGTTGCTAATTCGTTTTCGAATCATCTCTTATCGAGGTTGCCCCTTGTGTCGGAGTGTCGGATAATACACGTGAACATGCAGATTATTTAGTTCATGGAGCCCGATTTCGCACTAAGGGCATTGTTACGATAAGTAAGTGCGACACACGGTCCATCTAGAGAGCCGGCCATTTGTAACAGGTTTATTTTTCGCCACCCACAGCAATCAACAACAGTCTCGCAACAATTCCTGGATGCAGGTCTTTACCTTTGGCCCATTCAGATCTCATTTCTGACGCAAACGAACTAGCCTGGCTGTTACATACAAATTTTCATCGTTCCCGGGGGGAGAAAAGCCTTTATAAAATATGTTAAATGGATTTGAACTCGTTTATATGTTAAGCTATGCCTGATAAACATACAACCTTTTTGTGGACCGGCATCATGAGGAAATTCGAACGGATAACATCTATATATACCACTTGCAGGACCAGGGATAACCCGAATTAAACCAGGTTGCAATTATAGCGAAAGCAAGAAAAGCGGCAATATCGAAGAACACCTTTTGCTACCTTGTGCAGCCGGTTCCTTGATTCTCGAAGTTTTTCACTGGTGTCGTGAAAACGAGCGTATCAGTATTATTCGTCGTATAAATATTCGCTGACTCACATATCCAGCTATACAAACGACTTGCCATGCAAACGACTGGTCCATGCGTTAAATTTAAGCACGTCTTTTATGTAAATAGATCATAGCGTATAACACTGGTCAATAATTTAATCATTTGTTTTTTAATAGAACTCGCTACTCCGATGGTCAGTTCTCCTCTTACGTAAAGGAATTTTTTTAGAAGTTCATCCTTAACTTCTTACTCATTTATGGCTCAATTTACAGTCGATGAGTTCACCATTTTGACATTTTATCGGAATAATCTATCTTACCCGTGATACGACTGAAAATATCGACGCACCGTAAAAATCATCAAGAGACAGAATTTTGTCTCAATAATCTGCGCTCGAATCTCTGCTATTGGAGCGGCCAAATTAGGAAAACAATAAAGCAACAGTCAATATTCACGACAATAAACTGCTTTTTCCGGAAGGAGTGAAGGGATGTTTTTGCAAAACAGTACCGACATTCTCATTGGACGTTAAACTCAAATGCCAGTACCGCATGTTTCCACTTGAATGTGGTCGACGAATTTGTAATAGAAGATGCGACACTATGGATCAGTAGCAGTTATGTGTATTCTCCTTTAAACGAAGAGCGAATATAGAGCTGTCTCAGCATCTAACGTGGAAGATTTAAATGGGAGATTAGCGAGGGCCCGAGAAATTAGCTTATGAATCCTTGTGACTCGGTTCTTCAGCGCGTATTTTGCAACGAAAGAGACGCGTCTGTGCAGGAATTAGGCCTCCGCCTTTGCAAATCTGTAGTTACGAGGTCGGTCTTACAAAACAATGAAATAAAAGTGTCGTGCATTTTAAATATTGGTGCTTCAATTATGTGTATATGTACCGATCTTATTAAGTAGAGAATTATAATTGACGGTAGCAGCAATATATAGCAGGCACCTGATATTTTTAAATAAACTTCCAATAGCAAGGTCCTTGAATAAATTAATGCTTTATAGAAAGTGTAACAATTTAATATACTAGTTGCAATAGCCAATGTAACTGTTTCAACTGCACCTATGAAGCCGAATATCAATTCCCCTTGCCATAATTATTTAGAATATTGTATAATTTTACGCCTATAATCTTTCCTTCTATATAGGCTATAAACTTTGTCTACGCCAAATGGCAGCACGTCTTACGGGCAAGCCTGTGTGGCATCCTTTTGGTGGAAATGGAGGCACACGCTCCGTTGGGTCAAGGACCTTTCCCAGAACCATCCTCCTTACAAAGCTCTCCTTTTGGCACTGGCCTTGCCTTTCAGGGTCGCCGGACTTCCAACCGACCTTGACGAAGTACGTCAGCTGTCTTCATTGTGCAAACCGTACTCATCGACGTGGAGCTTCCCTCTCCACCGTCCACCTTGGCCTTGCAAATGGGCGATGTTGTTATTTCTGAAAGGGAGGCCACTGTTGAGTAGAGTCCTTCCAGATCCTCTCGTTTGCTCAATCACCGCGCGCATTCGCTTCCGTTGTGTGGCGTCTAACTCTAGCTTCGAACAGGGCCGTGCCTTTCCCACGGAGCCGCTGACGATGTCCGGGGGAAAGGGCCTCATCCCTTTGCGAAGTGTTACTCTTTCCAGCTTTATTCCAGCTAGCTGCAGCAGCTCCACATGTGCACTATAGGATTCGATCTGTTCCGCGGTGCGGCGCGGCAGAGAGGGTAAATGACCCTGGCGCTGGAACTGACCTTGAAACCGGCGTATTACCTTGAGTCGTCTGAAATTGTGCGAGGGCGGGCCCAGCACTCCGAGAGTATTGAGCTTGCTTGCCGAGCGACGTAAGTCAGGGTTGTGGTGATAAGGGGCAGGGCATATGCGTGGTGTGTCAGCGGAGGGGCGGTTGCTGGCTGTAGTTCGTGTTCTCGTTATTGAAGACCGATTGGCTTGTGTTTACTAGTTCGATCACTTTTTGCTTTCCCCCTAAAATAAATGAACTATTCGTGTGATCTTATGTTTGAGAGCGTAATCTATTTGGTATCATGAACGGGTTTGCAATACATTCTCATAATCTATTAGCCCGATTAGATTGAGATCGTTTAGTTTATATGACTTCCGGTATATAGACATGGTTAATTACAACAGTTGACTACAAAGGCGAGCCTAGGTAGTCATTAGATCGATGTTATGTTTTCTATGATCATCTGTGGCGTAATTACGTGAGTCTCTTCAGTGGTTGACCGTGTTGATAAGCGGGAATTGGTGTTAGGGCCTGGAGTTGGCATTGCGTCATTAAGTTCTGAAACGATGAGTGCCGTAGAACGCCAATGAGGTACGTACTTGGTGGGGAAGCTGCCCCTCGATTTTATGATTTATGAATCTAACAAGACTAGTCAGTACGGCACCTGTTAACCTGTTACCAGGGTCTAAGAATGAACTCAACCTGGTGCTTCTGGCCTAAGAATTTTAGTGGATGCAATTAGACAGTCTCATTTACCTCTCCATGTTTGAGTCCTCATAATGGCTGCAAGGAGTTCCATATGGGCGATGAACATTACAACTATTATTTATAAATCCGTGTAACTCGTGAGAAACCCGCAATGACATTTATGGACTAGGTACCCATTTGAGTTGTATCTAAAATATCTATATCCATACGGTTTCGTCTTGATCTCGTATTATAATACTTAAAAGAACTTGAAATACATAAGTACGCTACATTGCAATAGAAAGGCGGTACACGTGCAACCAGTTCTGTGTGACTTTAGAGAAAACAGCATGGCACCTAAATTCATGGTACGAATTTTCTGTACCCGATGCTTTCAGCGCTGCTAACTCGGCGCCCTCTTATGTGTGCCACCGTTTTGGACTTCTACATACTTTAATCACTAGAAAGTGCTGCGCTATATCTGGATGCGTATTCACTTGCAATCTATTTTACAAAGCCGACTATAATTCGGAGTACAGTGCTTGAACACGGTCAAAAATGCTTATCTGCATTTCCTACGTCAATCTGACATAAATGATTATATTCGCCATGTTAGGGTACGAACACAGCCATAAATTAAATTTAGTTTGATGATTATAGACCTGTTAGCAGCGAGCAATGAGAAATAAGTAATCATAAAAATATAAAACGATATCACGTTATTGCCAACTTGTATTGCCACTGGAGTACACTAATGTCTTAGCGAACCAGATACTGCTGTCAAATGGGTTTACGATAATGAAGCACTAAGGTAAACGTTTGGGCGACCATTATAGATATATGGAAATAATAAGTATCAATGAGCAGCGGTTTTTATAGCGATGCAAACGAGCAATATTTACTTTGTGAAGCTGCCGCGAATAGGGTAAAAAAGCTATGATTCACATTTATAGTATCTAGTCGATTTCATTTCTTCTATTAGAAGCATATCACGTAAACAAACGAATAAGAAAAGACGGTAGACATGTGTCTACACTGTAGCTTCAATCTCCATTATGTACATAAAAATTTATTAGCTCGAGTTGCTTCGGCCCCGCGGGAACAATTCTGGGTCTTAGTGGTTCCAGTTCATCAGGGGAATTACCCCAACGCCGTTTGGCTAAGATAGCTTGGATGAGATAACTTTAAAGCAACTCTAATATTCAACTAGCTTTTTTTTTGTACGTAGCTGGTATTGCCGCTACCAACAACAAAAAAGAGGCAAATCGTTGATCAACCGACTTTTGAAACGACTTCGAATGGACCTTTCTTCCTCCTCCCAATCGATCGTCCTTGCAATCGAGGGCAACCCAGACGTAGACGTCACTCTTCTCGAGCTCAACGTTCATGTTCCATTGGAGAGTTCCCCAAAATGTTCTGGGATCGCGGGTGGGTGTGGAAAGGGTGCCCAGACGAACATTATCTTTGGCCGATTTAGTCAGTGCGTAGCCTTAACGCGTGTTAGGCTGCCAGTCTATCTCTTAGTCAAGTATATTCGAGCAATGACTCGGGCATATGCCCTTTATTAAAACGCGCTCATGCCACTCAGCTGTTGGTTGCCTGTTCTTCGCTGGAATTCTAAGGCTGCCGCCATAATATCAATGACGATAGTATGATAGACGATATATTCAAGTTGAGCTCCATACCGAGTCTGAATATTCCAGCTTTAAATTCTTGGGCAAATTTTTGTGATGTGGTTATGTTTAGTTTGACAAACCGTATAACCTACCTAGTAATTGACCGTTTCTGCGTTTACAATATTGATTGCCTGATATGGAACAAGCATATGGACCTGAACAATATTCACGTTCAGGTTGGTTGCCAGCAAGCGTCATATTCTTGCAACTCTCGACCTACGTTTATCGATCTGTATGTTACCATAGATAGTCTCTCAATAATGATTGCAAACTTCAATGGCCATAGCAAGAGCAGCGGATTATAGCACGCGTGTCATAGTCCACAGGTGGATGGCACGGACAGATTTGACCATGCACAGATCGTATTACTGATAATGATAAATTTTACTCATTGCATGGTTTTACATGTTCGTACTAACGGTTTTCTTAACGTCAACGATTGTCTAAATTGCCGCATCATGTAAGCCATATCCATATTCGCGAGCACTTTATTTACTCACATAATACGGTTAATGTTCATGCTCATTACAAATCACATATACTGAGCAACAGTGAATGCAGAGCAGTTTCTACACACAACACTATGTTTGTCACGTATATGTATTCGACATTAGGCAATAGCTCATTCATTGAGACGCGCTATTTCATGGTTCGCACAAAAATGCCGCATATGTCTGCAAAACAAGGAGTTGGGAACACTTGGTTTAAAGAGCATTATCCTTCTTAAAGTATAATCGCTAACCCTATGCATTATCATACCATAGTTTCGACGAAGTTTCTAACACATGCGAGAATAGGCTAAGGGGTCGCGAGACTCAGATGGCTTTACACATGCACGAATAAAAATCGCGTGCGAGTCTTTTTGCGCGGATTTTCGCTATAAAATATTTTGTGATTATAGTTGCGATTTGTGACGAGAACGTCAACGTGTAAGCTTATGACCTGATATCGATATACAGGTTGGAGGGTGATACGATCTCAAATCGAAGCGTATTTGGGTTATGCATCGATGTAAATTTAAATTACGCTGATGCTTGAAATAGTATGTCTTCCTAAATTAACTACATTAGAGTTTTATACCTAGTTTACTCCCCTGAAGACTGGTGGAGCTTGTAGGCGTCCAATAGCTCAATCATTTTAACTAGTGTGAGGACACGCCAGAAATATGAATTTTTTTATATAAAATAACAAGGCGATTGTTTCTTTGGTAATTGACTCCGAAAAGAGGACTCAAATAGATAATAGGTAATTGTTTCGAATATGTGTAACTGTGCACTGTCTATAATGTCTTCGCAAAAATAATCTTGGTTTCGGTCACAACGGGTACAATCTAAGCCCATTATAAGCAATTTAAATACACTTTATGATTATTCGCGTCTTTTAAGTGCATATAGTGAGTTCATTACTCAGTTTTTACGCTTTCGTTAGACGCGAAACACGTTTGTACTAAATGAAGCACCTAAACGTCCTTGGGGCTTACTTCTTGTCGTTCCATATGTTCATGTGGAAAGTTCGAAAATATCTCGATTCGCTCGATAGCTTATGAACGATTTTGGTTGGATACTTAGAGTAAAAATTTAACGAATGGAAAATTTTGAAAAACATCCATTCTAATGGATTCTTTTTTGTCATGAGAAAAATATCAGAATCGCCTAGCTTGGCTGCCAAGTCGTTCTCATATAACCGCTTGCAGTTGTTACCACTTAACCGTTAGTGAATCTTCTAACTGCATTTTTGTCTCTAATTTTTGGTCCTTATTTTAAAATGAAACTATTTTTATTGGACACGTGAGACCAACGGATCCGGCAAACACTCAAAAGCCGCAATGAATTTTTCAAACGTTCACCATACATATCTCCATGTTTTGCCATTCGACCCGACTAGAAGTACTTCGCCAGATTTGGACCAGGTTTGGTTTCTTTTTTTAACAAAAAACAAGATTTGAACCAACGACTGCACAGGCCCAACTAAGGCGTTTGCCGCCACACGTCTCGCTGAACTTCGACGCCCTTGGCTGGTTTCCTCCTCAGGCGCTCTAGGCTCTGTTATGCCTGAATGGGTCAGTGAACGAAAGTTGCCCGCTGTTATGCCTTAGCGGGGTCAGTGAACGAAAGTTGCCCAAGTCATATTATCGACAGGCGTGGTTGCTTTGGCACAGCCTGCTGCCTGTTGGACATGTCGCCTGTCCGTACTGGACAGTTGGGACGAAACGTAGTCCAGCTTGACCATTCCGAAGCTACGGCCGGACGCCTCATTTTTCTGCAGAATGACATTTGCCAGCGGGGCCAAATATTGCTGTGGGGAGAGGAGGAAAGTGTTTCGACCGACACGTGAGTTCCGGATCAGACATTCGACGAGTGTGAGCGTAATTGCGGCCATGTGGACGACCCCGTCGTTCAGACTAGACGCAACATCCGAGCTGGTTTCGATAAGCGATTCGCTGCGAAATAGCCCAGCTATCGCGGTGTCCACAAGAAAGCCCCTTAGACATGTCGGCTAGCTGAATCGGAAGGCAAAATTGTGCGCGAATATTTGACGCGAATTTATGTCGCTCTGACAGCGGCTAATTTTATGCAGCTGATGGCATGCAGCGTTCCGTATGGGTCGTGGACAGAACTGGTAGAAGTATGAATGATTAAATCAGAGCTTTCAATCGTTGTTGGCTCGGCTAATATTGAATACGTGATAGAAAATCATTTAAACGTTGTCAATTTTACTGTCGATTTGAGGAATCTTTCGCTAGGCTTCTGTTGGTTCGGAGACTATTTATAGGCGAAAGTATAGATGAAATACGAAGCAGATGGTGGCCGTTCCGCTCAGAAATACGTTCTGGTGCTAATCGGTTGCAAGAAGATGGTTTTAGTTTTGTGTCCCTTGGAAAGATACAATAAGGTAAGAGAAGAGCTGCTACGGTCGATTAAAAGGGACCAAAAGTACGTTTCATTTTCGAAAATATTCGTAAACCTTGCAGTCGGCAAACGGGCGTTTTTTTCTGCAGCAAGGGGCGATAAAGGCTATATGATTACAACTATGTTTCGTGTGGAATCACGTGACACAGATTGTACAAATTATCCATATATATATATATATATATATATATATATATATATAT
>MNPL01000072.1:0-12104 GCA_002081605.1 Tropilaelaps mercedesae
ATATATATATATTCTCTAATTAGTCAATTCAATAATATATATATATATATATATACATATATATATAATGTGTGCGTGTTTGCGTGAAGACGTTTGTCAATCTGACTTTCAATCTGATACTCTAACGTTCGGGTCAGGTAAAACTGATGCTTGGAGAATTTTGCTTGCTGTGGCAGAATCGAGACGGCGTCGAAGTTCGGCGTTAACTAGTTAGATCGTCGGCTGAGTGGGGGAGGTGGACCGGCTTGTTGCTGCAAACACTGTTTCTGCTACTACATTCGCGTCTTTCAAAGAATAGCATTGCCACGGGAGGTGGGTTGGGTAAGGGAATTTGGCTGCAGACGTTGTCCGCAACCATTTTACGCTAACCCCCACCCATTGTCCCCTCCGTTCAAGAGTAATCGCGACAGAAGGTAGCACAGACAAGCTTACACACGCAAGGTAACAGTCGCGTGTGCTTTTCTGGTTTTGTGTTCAGGTAACGTGTACAACGTAACTCGCTATCTAGATTTCCATCCGGGTGGTGAGGAGGAGCTAATGCGAGGGGTCGGCAGCGATGCGACGGACCTATTCAACCAGGTGCACGCATGGGTCAATTATGAGTCTATGCTAGGCAAGTGCCTTGTAGGAAAGCTTGTGCGCTCGCCAGGATCTACTAGTCCTAAAAAAACACCCCTTGAGGCTGCCATGGCGGCACCGAAAAAGCGTAAGTGCTTGCCGTATTTAGATATGCTGAACATTGTACGAGTACACGTTTTGCGATGCAAGCTTTTGCCAAGTTCTACTGCTATGCAGTTTTTTTCTACGATATATATATATACATTTGTATATAACGTGTATGTATATCACTGTGTACTGGTGCGTAATGAAACTTTAGATATAAATATTTGGTCCTCATATGCTGTACCGTGATCTCATAGGACACCCAACGTTTAGTTTTGTTCTCCTACAGACACAGTCAGATGTGCACACACATCATTCGAAGTATTGGAAAATATTTACGTCGGTATTTTATATTGTGTTCCCTTGGGTATCTGAGATACACTTGTTTAGAAAAGAACCTCATGCACTGTAAAGAAAATTTTAAGATAAAGTACCGGTTCTGGTTTAGCTTAGAACCTCACTTAATGTAATTTTTTCTTTTTCGGAGAAGAAATCACATTGAGCGTCATGAAATCACATTGAGGAGAAACTGCGATCGGTCGGTTTTGCCAACTTATTATTTCGTGGTCAATATCATTCTGCAAAAGAATATTGGCCACTACCGTTGCGGCAAGTTACCAAGACTGGCAAACGTACAAATGTATTTGAGTATACAGCAGCCAATGGTTAAGTCTGCAAACAGCCCTCATGTTTGTCGCAGCAGCTTATACAATCAAGCTGCTTTATCTAACGATGACGATAATCATGATGGTAAAGGCAATTCGTTTCTACATATGAATTTTTGGGCAGTCGAAGTTAACCAACATAGTGCCATAAAGAAATAACTGGCAGTATTATATAACGTCTTCAGAGATGAGAAGTATTTCCGAACAATTTATACTGACATGATGGCAACAGAAACGCGTGGCTTCGTCCGGTATCGTAGAGTCGTACCACTCTTTGACTTAGACTCAATTTCAGTGTTCCAGTCACGTATCCATTCTCGAAATAAACAGGGGTATTTTCTAACTCATCAAATAAATGGGTGATTTAAATGTTAGCAAACTACGTGTGCGATCAGTGCTGCTAGTTTGTGCAACCTTTGCTTACTTTATTATTTTGCGTGCCAAACTTTTGCTACAGCTCGACCTTTTTGTAACATACAATTTCTCTAACAATTTGTATTAGGCCACCATGATCTGGGCTAATTGATATCCTTTGATACTTCTTTGATACTTTAATTGTAATAAACCTTGAACAATGCGAGTTAGAGTTGTAGGCTCCAATCATTGTTCATCTTCAGTTGTATTTCTTGGCAACGGGTAAAAGTATTTTGCACTCGCCTCTATTGTATGCTCACAACTTTACTTTATACATTACCAATACCTTATTATTTACACATCCCATATTTTCGTGTGTCTTTAGAATTGCCAGGGCAGACGCTTCGCGTAGACGCATTCATAAATTCGCTCGCATGCAGCGTCCGTTTTAACTTAAACTAAAAACACGGTAGAAACGTCTGAAAACACGGTAGAACCATCTGAAAACACGATAGAACCATCTGAAAACACGGTAGAACCTTCTGAAAACACGGTAGAAGCATCTGAAAACACGGTAGGAGCATCTGAAAACACGGTAGAAGCATCTGAAAACACGGTAAAAGCATCTGAAAACACGGTAGAAGCATCTGACAACACGGTAGAAGCATCTGAAAACACGGTAGAAACTTCTGAAGACACGGTGAAAACGTTTAAAAACACGGTCGGAACGTGTCAGAAAGCTCTGCTTCTTCACTTCTATTTTTGATGAGGTAAGGTAAACAGTAAATCGGTATATACTGGCAGTCTGCACAGCGGCGATCACCGTTGCAAGGAAACGGTTTCTACGGATAGTAAGGGTAACTGGATGTAGTGGTTGAATGAGGCCTCTTAATGTCTTTGAAATGTGTGGGCAATATTTCTGGAATTTTTAGTTTATTGATAGTGGTGTTGCTACTGCCGATGTCAATATGCTGTTCGCTCGGTTTCTGTCAGACAGAAGCGCTGCCATGCCGATAACTCCACACATATCAACTAACGCTAGTTGTTTTGCTGCAATGCACGTACTCACTGGTGCTTGGACACAATAGGGCGGGTGGTTTCAACCTTGCCTTCGAACTGACGGCCTGACAAGATAGCATGCTCAAGTATGGATATTTTGCAGAATATATTTAAAAAAATGTTGAAAATGGCTTTTACGTACGGCAGTTTGGCGTTGTCCTTGGGTCTGACAGTTTTTGGTTACTTATAAATTATTAGCGCAAAAATAATTCCAGCCGGTATTTTATTATAGTTCGTCTTCATTAATTTCAGTTTAGTTTATATTTGCATTTACAGGATTGCTCTTTTTCATGCTTCACTAGCGTGTTCGACAACAGAAATCCAGGATTCCGTGTAGACGAGAACAGCAAAACTGAGCATGAATTGGGTTTATGTTGACTGGTTTTGCGTACTGTCTGGCCCGCTGCTAGCGAGGGCCAAGAGGGGAGAGCTTAATTTTTGGTTTCATATTAGAACGGCATACACGGATCGCGTTCCACAAGCAGAGCTGGCGGCTGCTACATTTCTTTTTGTTCGTAATTTTTTCGTAGATTCCTGAAACAAACTGTATGATAAGTCATTGGACTCCGCAATTGACATTGAATTGGTGGTAATTAGTTTGAAGGGCATTACACAATGTACGTTACAGGTGAAGTCATCAAATATGTTTAGAATTTATACCATCACAAATCAAATAAAACGACACTGCATGTAATCATTATAAAAAAAATTCGTATTGTCTGAACTTAACATATACGGTACGTATATTGTTAACTGACGTAGGATTATGTTTTGCTGTTCGTGTGTTCGTGTGCAAAATCTTTACCGCAATCTTCATGGTCACGCATCCCTGCCTTTAAACCAACTTCCCTTTCGCTTCGGGATTCCTGCACCTCATAAAAACCATGCTGCCCACTCTTCCTGCGAAACCCTAATGGTGTGCGTTCCATTATGGACTGTCGCTTACACGAACGTCATATCGACAACTACACCTGGCAGCTGGGCTGTTCTGTTTATCACTGCCAAAATCGCTGAGCAACTTCTTCTCTGGCAGCGCCGTCACGAAGTCCCAAGCTGCACAAGATAGCGACTCTGCTGGTAAGGTCACCCTACGACAAACTTCACACGGCGCAACCATATTTAGCCCTTAACAGCATATTACGACACTGAGAAAACCCATTCATCACTTCACGCAGAAAGCATCTTTAGTATCGTATTGTAGTAACTTGCTTGGCTAAGTCTGTTTTAGCCTGGATGGTGCGTGACTTGAATGGCGTGTGCTAACTCGGTAGTGCTTGATATCGGCTGAGTCTATTGTCAAAACGTAGGGCCTCGCACGTTAAAAATTATGTGCAATAAATAAACTATCTGCACTGAAAGGAAATATGTTAGTTAATTCTCCGTCTATTTTTAGGAAAGCCATATATGTACCACCGCTCGTATATGATACTATCTGGCTGTAGCAGAGCCAGAATGTGCGAGAAATCTGCCAATTACTGAATGCAATTATTTACTAAAGATAGTTCAACAACAACTTTTGCCTCAACCTGACATTTTCCCATTCCCCGAAATTCGTCAAAATTTAAAAAATCAGTAGAGTGTGCCTCAAATTTGTATCTATGCATATGAAACGTAAATTTGTCTAATATCTGTTGGCTTGCTAGTAGCTATGCTCTGGTAATCCTTGTGACAATAAGGATTTGTTTAGCTTGTATTGGCTCATTCGCTTGATAATCGTCTATCGCATAACAACAAAATAACAATAGTGAAATTAGGTCTGCGAGGCTATAAATAGTTTGCTTTTACTGGAGTGTCATCGAAAAGCAATCCCTGCAATGAATCAATCCTCTTTTCATTGCGTTTGCATCTATTTACATGATACTGCATAGTGACCTACTATCAGTTAAACCGAACGACATATCATTTTGAAGGCAGTTAGGTGGCCCGCAGGTACACAAGAACATTACGTGGCATCCAGGCCATTGAAGTGGCCATATACAAGGACCAATCCTTATTTAAATCTTTTTGTATGTCATCAATATTAACAATCACTGTCTCATAGTGTGCTTGTTGAGGCGACGGCTTGAGCGGCTGGAGCCTGGCGCATGCTCGTTCAAGTCTAACTGGTGACACATATTTATAGTCCAGTTAATATCGTTATTCAAAGCTCATCTTAAGGACATAAAATGTACAGCTAAAACAATGTCAACGAATCACCGTGTTCTTTATAATGCTTTTTGGTCATAACGAGCCATCGAATATGTAAAGCACATAATATTCTTTTTTTCTTGTTTGAGAAGACGAATGCACTATGGAAGACCTTGAGTGATCTTTTACATGTAAATTCTGTTTTTAAATCAAAATATATTTTCCATGTCATCACAGGACCAGCGATGACTAGCAAATACTGCAGGGATATTCTCAGTTCAGATCCTTAATTCAGGTGTATTTGAGGTAATTGATGTGTGTGTCAATTGATATATAGGGTTATTAGAGGTCTCTCCATGCCTTCCTGAACGGGTTGGAGCATATCCTAATCTTGAAGTTGTGTGATTTTTGACCAATACGCGACTAAGTAAAAGAGCTTAGGATCTCTACGGAGAAATAGTAGAATTTTAAGTTAGATATTTCATCTTATTGTTTATCGTGGAGAAGATTCTCATTAGCTAAGTCGATACGGTTTAGTGTTGCAGCTTACGACTGTATCGGCATTGACGGCTAGCTGAAATGCTAGGGTCAACATCATATTGTGACAGAAATGTAGACCTAACGTGGTTATCTTTGACGTATCCATGATTTTCGAACGCGAAAACTTCCGCGTTGTATAATGCTGTAGAGCGGCGCGTGTAAACCTATTATGTTTGGTGCAGACAGTCCTTTAGATAAGAAGTATGTTATAGAACCCAGAGAAACCAACATATTTACGGGAACAATTCTGTGGTATAGGCGGTGTATTCTATAGAACTCCTATGATCGCAGACGTTCCTTGCTTTCCCAAGCAGAATAAGTAGTTTATTAATCTGGCGGTCAATCTGTGTGATAAGCTGAGGAACCGACAATAAATCATTATTATTACTATTATTATTGTTGTTATTGTTATTATTATTATTATTATTATTATTATTATTATTATTATTATTATGGTGTGTTTTGCTTTGAGCATGTTACCGATATTACTATAATACTAGTTTATACATGTTATTGAAACATGTTGATCATAAGTAGTACGTGTTCTTCTATTGTCCACTATAAAAGTCGAATTTTGCGCATTTCATTTTCCTTGAAAATTTTCAAACTGCAGCCAACTGACGTATGCTATGTCTAGGCCTAGAGAGCAACTGGTTGTCCTGTTTGCCGTAGCTAATTTTTAAATAATTTCACCTTAGATGGGACCTTTCTGTAATCCAGAAAGCTTGGCACGTAGAGAATTTGGCTATACTCTGACGTAACCATCAGAGCAATACTATATTATCGTTTACATTATAGCTCCGAAGCCACAGTTCTCGATGGATTGGTCACAGGATGATTGTACGATATCGGTAATTGTCAAGTGCAAAACGGAGGAAGTGCTCGAAAAGGACTCGATCGCCGTCGACGTGCAGGAAAGAAAATTTCGACTGAAGATCAAAGTTGGCTTATGGATCTACTTCGTAGTCAAGAATCTCGTTCATGAGGTCTATTTGGATTGCAACGGTAAATTTCTACAATACTAATAAGGTGCCATTAATAAGAGACTGTTGCTAGGGACTTCAAGCACTTAAACGCGTATGTAAAATTTACTATGCGTCATCACATAGATGACGTCGAGTTGAACTTTCACAATGAATTGTTAAGCATGTTTTGTTTTTTTCTTTGAGATATCAAATCACCAAATTTCTTGATGTACACAGACATGATCGTGTAGTGTAGGCTACTCTACAACTCAGTTGTAGAAGTAGACAGAAGTCAGATGCGAGGTATATATCAGGTCAGGCGTTCACAATTGTTTTGGACTTTCGCAAATGAATGCACTTTGCTGTGATCTAAAGATTAGCGAGAAAGTCATTCATATTGTTAATGGTATGGTAAGCATTTGTCCGTTTAAGACAATAGGTGTTAAGGTCTGTTACTGTCTTTTGTCACATTACCATAACATGGCCGCTTGTGTAGTTTTTGTACGATCGTAAATAGTTGTCGAAATTTGTATCGAGGTTCTGTCAACATAAAAAGCTGAGGAATCTTAGGTTTGACAAACAATTGTTATCTTGCTAACAAGCAATTTGCAGCTGGGTGTCCTTGACTGCATACATTGTGAAGATTGTGACAAACGTGTTCCGGCGCGTATATTACTACCAACTAAATTAAACAGCCATAATACCGTATAAAATAGAAGAGAAAAAAGACTATAGAGTCACCAGCTGTTGGTGCTTCTGTCATCAAAATCTAAACGACTGCTGGGCCGGCAGCAATGTACTAAGCACATAAAAATATCTCAATCCTGGAAGTCCTCTACTTTTTGCTCACCATAACATAACAGCACTGTGTGGGCTATTCAGTTCACGTGAAAATAAACAATGAGTACAATTGCAATCAATTTATCATAACACATACCACCGAAATTTTGTCAGAGCGAAACGATGCTTTTAGATAATGCCAACATGGTATCGTAGGAATGGTATATAAAATGCAAAAAATTTTGCTGGGTACATTTACAAGTATTTTTGCGTTCAGTGTCTAATGAATTTCACATTATACCCTTCGGTCCTCTAAACTTCGTGTTTGCTTTTTCTTTTAAATACGTTAATATAAATGCACAACTGCACATGCGTACATGTGCGTGTAACATTCCGTTTATGGTTAATATTCCCTTTTAAATTGTTACAGAACTTATCTGCCGTTAGCTAGTTATTCCTAGATTCCAGATTATCTCGAGTATATTGTTTCACAAATTTTCTTCTTGTACTTTATATGTATTTTTACTTTATATGTATATATGTATATGTATCACGGTATAACGGTAACTGTAGTGGTAGCTCGTATTTTTTTCTAGTTAATAAACATTTTCAAGCTGCACAACGAAGCTAAATTTCTAATTAGGCAACTCTGAATGCATGTTGCTTAATGTTTTTAGGCCATAATCTACAGTTTGACCTAGCGTATAAGATAATTTCTCGTAGGCGGTGGATACCACTTGGCAATCAATCGACCAGGTTCAGCCGGCGTATTTGTCCAAGGAATACGAAAAACATAGATGCATTGCTAGCTTTCTCATTTTCCGTGTTCTCTGTACAAATATAGGAAATACGTGACTTGTGGGACATAATTCAAAATCGTAACACTTACAGTGGCGTGATTCACCCATTTGCAACTGGCTAGATCCCGATAATTATTAAGTTTATTCGAATACTACCTGTGTTCCAAACTCCAAATGTATTTCACCAAATATTTTAATTGTCAAAAGTTTTCATCTATGCGACGCATCATATAATTTGATAGAATCATGTTACCAAGCACCTTATTATGGATATCATCTAATCGATTTTCTTTCGTTACAAACAAAGAATTGCTGCGGTGGCGCCAAATTGCTAAATCTAACAGCAAATAACATTCGCTTAATGAAAGATTTACCATGTGACTATCTCCCTCGACCTTGCAGTGTGTGTAAACCCCAAGCAAAAAATTGTAACGGTTCGCTTGGTGAAGACATCACCGTCCATATCGTGGGACTCGTTAGGAGCAGCGGCCCAGGAAGACAGTGATTTGATCGCGGCTAAGGATTATCAACCGCGGAGATTCTTCCGTAAGGTGAAGTTCACCGCCAGGGAGCAAATTACGCACGACACGTACCTCTTCACATTTGAGATGCCCAAAGGTTAGTATTCTTCTTCGCTGGCTGATCCCCTGACACAATCTACGTGCAAATTAGTCACTGCAGTCACTGAGGCTATACAAAACTTCCGCTAAGTTGGGTAGCGGCCAATATGAGGATATCAAGATCGAAGGTGGCAGGCCGCTTTTAGATGTGCTTATGTTATATGGTATAACTACTCAGTAAAGTTTCTCATTTATGCTTCTCGAGATTATATATTATAATACATTAACAACTGTTCGCATGCTAATTCCCTCTCGGATTTTTACACAGAAGGATGTTGTCTTTCTCCAGGTTAAGCGTCAACCCCACAGTAATTTATCAGAAAAAACAAAAAACTTCATATTTATTGGATAGTTTAACGTACGGGTGTATTTTGAGTACCAGCCCGATAATCAGGTGGCTGATTACATTGTATAACTCCCATTTTATTTCCAGCCACGCATCTGTCGCGTTTTGCGAGGCTTATGGGTGAGAGTTGAAGGTGGATCACCAGTTCAGCCGTGTGTCTCGGTTGCACAACTGTGCAGCTCCTCAGCAGTAGCCCTTATGTTGCATATCGATTTCAACAGACACACTGATAATATTTACACATTTCTCCCACCCTGTAACATGTTGGCTGTCGCTGTCAGTGTGGCTAAAGCTGATGGAGAACTCAAACGCTTGGTTGCTTGTGGAACTATAAAGCATTGTTGTGTCACCCACTGAGCAGCCCAGGCATAGCATGTCTCAAAAGTCAAGGTTTTGTATAAGTCACGTGTGATATTGGCGCTGTCGCTGATCCAACTGACGGCTCAATCAACCTTAAGCGCAAAGGGTTCCTATTGAACAACAAAGTTCGAAGGGAACAGCAATCAAGACTGCTCTCCATTTGCCTGCAGAAGAATATTAGAATTTTTCAAGAGTATGAAAGGCTTGTATGAGTCAAAGATGAGCAAGGTACGGTATGGGTTCGGCAGCCTTTCTGGGCTTTAAAAAAGCCTTTCTGGACCATTTAAACTTATCACAGATTGGTTAGTTACACACACAGAGTAGACCAAACGCTCTCAGCAAGAACGCTCAACTTATTATGTAATTATCTAGGCACGCTCATTTTTGTTCCGGTGGGTCAACACGTGTCATTGCGAGTTCCACTCGAAGACGGATCAATGCTTACCCGTAGCTATACACCAGTGGTTCAATCGATGGAAGCGGCCGCCGGAACGCCTCAAGGCGATGGGCAGAAAATTCATCTCATCATAAAAATTTACGATAAAGGACAAATGACCCAAAAACTCGACTCCATGAGCATCGGTAAGGAATGAGGCTGCTGAAAGAGTTGCTGACTCAGGCTATAGTATTTAAAAACTGTAAAGTATTTAGAGTGCGATACCTATGACTGCAGTTAAAAATGATGTCGGTGCCCTTTTGAACGTTTAGGAGACGAAATACTAATGGCGGACTCTGTGGGCACATTTGTCGTGCACCGCTACAGCGAAATAGAGAGTCTTGTACTACTTGGTGCCGGCACCGGATTCACTCCGATGGTCCGCATGATACTGTGGACGATATACAACTGCAAGAATATGTAAGCTATGTAAAAAGAGCGCGCAGAACCTAGAAAAATTTAGTACGCTGTATGAGTTGTTGGGCATATTCATAGATTTATTTTTTACTCTTAACACCGTTGTAACGGTTGTTTTCGACTAGGACTCGCAAAGCTGTTTCTGGCTATTTGGTTTACCACTATGCATAAAATTACAAAATTGTATTTTCAAGATATTCATGAAAGAATACACTGACAATTCACACAGCGTGAGTTAAAGAAGTGCAATCAACAAGAATTAAACAATGTGAAACAAAAAAGTGTAGATTTCAGCCTTGGCTTTTCACGCTATCTTTTAGTTATCAGTACAAGGCATACATAACTAAATGAATGTCGCGCGATCTTGGTATCGTTCCAGTAAACAAGTCCGCCTTATGTCGTTCCATAAAACCTTCAATGATATTATCTGGCGGGAGCAACTTGACTATCTTCAACAGAAGGATAAAAGGCAAGTGATTAACAAAAATATGATCCTCTATTTTGATTTAAGAAGCTTTCTTTTATCCGACCAGCCTCGTTCGTATGACGCTACAAGTGGGATACAAAAGGGCTTCGTGAATACAGGCTCGTCGGCATCGGCTAGCGCGGCGGACGAGGGAGCTAAAAGCGTAGTCTATACACCAATGCAGAAAACACAACTGAATCATAACCTTCCGCGATGAGTTGTTTGATCGAGATTACAAAGACCGTAAACTCAGCAAGTCTAGTTAACACCCTTGACTTGACTTGAGTAGACTTATCAAGTCTTGTGCCAGTCCTCTACGTAGATCGCTTTCCGTACACGTGGTGCGACTGTTCGAAATCTCGAACCGTACACGGTTCCTACGTTTTCCCCTCGTTTGTCTTTTCATCCATGCTAGCTAGTTCACCTACTTTTTGCGGAATACGCAAAATGGCTTAAGTTTGCTTGACTCGAAGTGGAACACCCTTGTGGGTTGATTTTTTGGCAGGTTTATTCACGACATAATTCTGTCGGAAGCAGACGATTCATGGACAGGCAAGACTGGCCGCGTGCGGAGCGAGCTGCTTCGGGATACGATCCCCTCAGAGAAAGATGGGAGATTGCTGATTGGCATCTGCGGTCCACCCCCGTTTACTGCCGCTGCCGCCAGGTGGGTATGCTTGAACGCTGGTCGTAGTAGAATTTAAACTCGGTAAAGGCACAACTTGCGTGATGGAGTTTTTACGGTATTTTTTTGCATTGGAGTGCGCTGGGATTGAGTGTCAATTTGATCGAATAAAGCTTTTTTAATCGACCAAAGAAGAAGACCTGAGCAGTCGCCGTAGGCAAAGTGTGTCAGAGTTGTTTACCGTACACTTAAGTGGTCTACTTAATGAGCGATGACTTTGATATTTTTTATTTGCTCACAGACTCCTTCAGGAGGCCGGCTATACATCCGCTGTGATTCATCGCTTTGAATCCTAACTGCTGAAGAGCTAGAGTAATGATTTCAGTTATGTCAAATTTGCTTATTCCTTGCCCACATTTTTGGAGGTCTTCCAAGCGGTCACAGGTACTTGATGTACGTTAAACGTAACAACATCGTAAAATCTGATCCGGGTCATCCATACTCGTCTACACTATGCAGTCGCTTATCTCAGGGGGATGAAGGGCGCAATTACCTACAGCATACGGAGCCTCTTATACGTCGCCTTCTAATTTAACGGAAGGACCAATGAGGTTCTCCACGGAAGGGACTGATTAAACCTGGTGAAATATTAAAACCTTGCCTGGTTTACCAGCCAGCGTACACATGCTTGTCAAAAAAGGATATTTACATCTGTTGTGGAGAGCTTCAAAAATTATTTAAATAAAAATAATATAATACAAATAGTATACCTACAGTGAATATGCATATAATATCTATAGAATAATAAATACAATAAAATGATGATGACTAAATATATATATATATATATATACATATATATATATATATATATATATATA